>JAOUQU010406406.1:0-11838 GCA_028566735.1 Ammoglanis amapaensis
AGTCCCCAGCCCGACCCGGGGATCGAACCCGGGACTTCTTGCTGTGAGGCGACAGTGCTGAACCACTCAGCCACCGTTTTTGTATTATCTACATTAATAATGAGTAATTCTTCTATGCATATGTTTAACTGCTTTAAGGGGTCGGTGTCAGCAGTAATGTATTCAACATTTCAGAAAGACAAGGCAACTTTTTTTCCCTTCTCTACTAAATATTAACCCTTGTCAATGATATTTCTATCATATTCAATTTTAGATTGAGGATATCATATTTCTATTTTCTTCACAAGTTAATTAAAGACACAAATGAGAGTTAAATAGTTCATATTTATTCATCATAAGCAAACAATGTCTCTTACACACCAGTTCACAATGAATATTAATAACCTCTGACTGAAAATGCAATTTTCAATGTTCTCCACTGTAATGAATGTGTGATAGGAGCTATCAGTGTTTGCACTTCTATGAATTCCTACTTGTCAGGCTGGCATGAATCATTAATTCCGAACACTGTTTCATCTGCATATTAGGCAAATGCAGATCTGGTTATTCACAATTATTCACGCTTGTACGAGCAAGATGTTCAAACTCAAAACACATATGCAGTTACACCTAAATTATCAGACCAATTATCAGTCTGAGGCAAACCCTAAATATATTTAAGCTATCAGATTTTCATAATCGGAATTATCTATTTAGACTGAATATACCAATATCAGCAAATAAAATGTTAAAAAAGCTGAAAGAAATACACCCTGGACGGGGTGCAGATAAACTACTGACATGAAAACCTTTTAACTCAATAACCTAAATCAGTCTGATCCGAAGGAAAGGAAAACAACACTATTTTAAATAGTAAGAACAATGAAAAGGACTTCATGTAAAATATTAGAATCTGCTAAATTTCACAGGCTGAATTTTTTTTTTCCAATTTAAAAAATATATATTTATATTACTTGTTATGTTAACTAAGTACTAATATTTTACTTATCTTGATAATTTTATTTGGTCAGCCAAAATATCCCATAATTGTCGGTCAATTAAAGTTCAAGTAAATTAACTGATCACAACTTTAAAAAATGTTAGCATTGCTAGCATTATTTTTGATGACTTAATCAATGAAAACTTAAATAAATTCATTATCAAAAATCATTCTAACGGTTAACAACCACTTGTTTTCTGAATTCCTCGTCAACTAGGAATGAGTGCAGACTCAATTAGGGTTGTTTTTGTTTAACATTGGAGCACAATGGTACGCTACAAACTTAGTACCGGTAGTCATTTACACCATGGCAGAATAACGCTCCAAATGGAAAAAGTTTACACAGAACTGTCTAGACCAGAAATGTTGACACCAAAAATGACAGAAAGGCCCATCGTCCAGCTTTGGCCAGTTTTGCAGGTTCTTTTACATGCAAGTGTGGCATCTTTGCTGATCAAATTTGTGTTACCATGTTAATTTAACTAAGGGGAAATTTATATTGACTGTATTAGACAAGTTTTCTTTCTGTACAACATATAAACACAATGTATTATGCTATTTCTATTGTATATGACATTTTATTGTTAAAACGTAAATGTCATATACCCTGTAATCTCTTATACAGGTATTAAACAATTCTAAACATATTTTGCTATATACTTTTCACAGCATTGTTTTATGTTGCTTATGACCAATACGAGCTAATTTACTTAAATCCAATGCAATTTTATATACTTATAACAATAAGTTGTTATAAGTATAATTTGAAAACTTCCATTATGACTATAACTGATGAAGAGAAAGATTTCATTTCAGTGTGCAAAGTTATGTAATATTGACATTATTGTTGTGGTGACAAATCCTTTTTTTATATAGGTAGAATTCTATTTTTAACAAATCGAAGTTAGCTTTAAATAGTTCTGAACTCGTCACACTGCAAACCGTTTATTTATTATTTACTGCCCCCTGGTGTATGACTCTCAAAAAAACTCAATATATTTCGCAGCTTTATTGTTTTATTGACACGATAAATAAAGACGTTCGCTTTACCAAAACTAAAGTACATAGAAAAATGTACAAAAAATTTAAAACTTACAATTTTGAAAAAGCAGATACAAAAACACAAAATAGAATATAAAAACTTATAAAACAGTGATAGTAGTAATAATACAAATTGTGACATTTACAACAAATTTATACACCAATATTTTAATCAAATTTTATTTTGTTTGTGCATGTGTGTCAAAACATGAATTGACTGTTCATCTACCATCAAAAAGAAAGCACCACTTAAGGTACTCTAAAATCCCCCCCCCAAAAAAAAAAAATAAATAAATAAATAAAAAAATAAAATAAAATAAAAATAAATAAAGTTTATTTATTTATGTGGAAATGTTAGAATATTGCATCATCAAAATGTAAAAATGCTGGAAATGAGTTTTGTGGAAAAACAAACAAACAAAAAAAACATACTGTCCGATCGTTTTGTCCATATTCTGGAAGACCACTTGAGCGGCTATTCGTACATGATTTGGTAAGCACAGCTCTTCGCGTTGGTGCGTTTACGTTAGGGGTGGTCATTGATTCACATGTGCCAAAAAAGACTGTGAAGGCCTAGTCTTTTGGAATAACACCCAGTAAACTTTGATTAGTCAAATTCAGGACAAAATGGGCTGTGTTATATTATCTACTAAATATCATCAGTAATAGTGGGGGATTTTAGAGTACCTTAAGTGGTGCTTGAGCGTAAGGGTAACTTGCCACAATTGGTCTAATCATAAATTTTGTGCAGATCGAAAATCCTAAATCTTAATAATGCAAAGTACAGAAGTTATCCCCCGAATGTCCCGAAGAAGTATATTGACATAAGGTTCAAACGTATGCATTTGGCTGAATTGTAGCATTCTGCAAATTAATGTAATAATATAATCTACAAGGCTCTGCAGTGTGTGCATTACTGTTCTTACTGCAGTCAGTCATAAATATATCTGCCAATAAACTTTAAGAAAATAGTGAATTTGTTTGAGATAACAGCTTACAATTTTGGACCTAACTGCTCTTAAAGCTAAAACACGAGAAACCCAAATGTCCAGATTTATTCCTTATCCCTCCAACTAAGTGAAGAGAGAAGGTCAGAGGTTGCAGAACTCCACAGTGACCCACAGGATCAACAGTAAAGCCTTTGAGTGGGTTGTTAATTCCTGATATAGTCCCATCATCTGTGCACCTTTTGGACAGGGAGACAGAGACGCTCACCATCTGATGAGAGATGAGAGGAGATGGAAAAAAAACTTCACTCAGTTTCCTTCTCTTGCTTAGTCTCTGTCTCAGCTGGATTATGCCTTTATCCTTTGATGGTTTTGTTTTAATTCCCCACAGCATGTTGTGGGAGTTTAGATGGGTGTAGCATGGCAGAGCTACATTTCAGCATTAAAACACTAAGATCCATGTTTAAGTCTGGGACATGTTTCTTTTCTTTCTTTTGTCCTTCATTTCTACTTGCATTGCCTATGAACAATCGGACATAGACATGTGACATGTTGATCTCTGTTTGTTTTGATAGTGATGAAAATCCATCAAATACTGGTCCCATTTAAAAACAGCGACCTCCATATATACCACAGCGAAGCCCTGCAATACCAAGAGATGAACACAGACCAGGCTCTTTAATCAAATTAGCCCCGAAGCTTTCTACACACACTACACTAACACACTATATTAACACACACAGCCACTAAACAAACACAAAGTACATAAACATACACTACAATAACACACATGAACACAACGCACACACACACATAACACTTAAAACACATAGCAAACACATATGAGCACTGCAGTAATCAACAGATAAACTACGCAAACACACATAAGGCCTCATTCATGAAACCTTTCAAAAGTATGTGTTTATAAATTCCCAAGCAAAAATTGTAATCAATATGATAAAATGATTAATTAAATTAATAACCCACAAACTACCAATTGTAATTGACTTATCAATCATAATTTTGTGACTCTCTTGTTAATCTTACTAAGTAATCCTTGTAATAATAATTATGATTATTAATCATAATTAGAAATCAATGTACCATTAACCTTAATTATCTTATTATTCATAATAAGTAATCCATGAACAAACTATTAATCGAGATTCTTATTGGCTATCATATTAGAGAACAACTTCCAATTTCAATGCAGGGAGAACATTCCAAACCCAGGACATTCTCGCTCTAAAAGACTATTGCGCATAAACACTTATTATTAACAATAAAATTAGACCAATAGTCTTATCAATTGATTGTACATAATTGATACATAAACAAGGAATTGCACACACAAATTGAAAAGTGAGAAAACGCTGTTCAAAAAATTTCACTGGACACTGGAAAAATGCATTGAACAGATGATGTACAGATGTTGATGAGCATACACACACTGTATGACAATGATCTTACTCAATTTATGCTCACATTTAATAAATAAAGCCCAAAGACGCTACACAAACACACACGGATAATACACAAACTACACAAATGCTTCCACACCTTTTTGAGTTACAGCACATAGTTTAATTTAAAAGCCCAACCACCAAAAAATATTATTGAAATATAATGAAATTTTAATTTACTAGTCTGAAACCGGTACTTATTTAGCTGAACACAAAGCGAATACTCTTGCAGTATTTGCAGATATTGCAGGTTGGCAACCCAATGAACTCGTGCAAAAGTTTGTACTGCTTTCTAGTGGAAGAAAAAATGAATTGTAATGCCTGTCACAACACTCGAGATTGAGTACCTACCAATCATGTGAAATTGGATAATCTTCCATGGCACACATTTCTCACGAAATGGCACAGTGGTTAGGAACACTGCACTACACTACTACACACACTGCACAAACACAGATACAATACAAAACCAAACAAAGCACTACATGAACACCGATACACTACACAAACTCAGAGAGACACTACACAAACAACTATGCATCATGGGAGAGGAGAAGCAAAGCAATATGGTAGCAGTACAAGAGACACGCACACACGCACGCACGCCCGCACGCACGCACGCGTGACCCACACAGTGACGATGCTTGGTATGTGCATTTTTTTTAAATACTTTATAATTTAATTATTGTAGCATTGTATGTCATTTCGATGATCTGACAATGATGTACATACTGCCACAGTCATGATAATGAATCTATTCGAATGAGCATACTGCTATATCATGTTTATATCATACTGCTAAAAAGATGTGCCATATAAAATGTACAAAATATTCACACATTCTTGCCTACAATAGCTCAGTATTTATAGAAGAGGACAGAGCTATAAACTGTTGACAGTCATAGTCTTTGTCCTTGGTTCATTGTTATGCCCTTAGATACACTGAGGGGTTTGGGTGTGTGGGGGTGAATATGCTCTCATCACGCTAAGCCCCTCTTCCCCCACCAGCCGGCTGTTAGGTCCTAAAGTGGAGTTATATTAAAGAGAATGACACATAGCCTGATATTAGTTTTATCTTCAGGAGTGATGATATTGGCAATATAGAAATAAGTGAAGCCTCCTCTTAAAAAAAATCAATACACATATGGTCCTATGATGACACCTCTGCCTGTGTACAAAACCCTGATGTGTTTGTCTGACAGCTCTTTATTTATCTCTTAATCCAAGGACAATCCACAACATCAGAGGCATAAATAAATAAAATGGACATTCATACAAAGTGTTGCTTATTATTACTGGATACCTCATTAAATGTGGAGTTTAAAACTGCATGTGGATTTTTATCTGAACCTTTAAATGTTTTAGATCCATTTAGCAATGTTCTTACGTATTGATGGGAAATATTTTATTAATTTTAATCTGTGGAAGAAACCTGAAGAAACCATAAATAAGCATTTTAATAGTTGTTAGAACATAAAGTTGAATAAAATCGTCACAATGAAAAGGGGCTTCACAATGCAAAAATAGACAAAAAGAAATGAAAGCAACAGACAAAAAACTTCTAAGCAGCCAATTGCATTTATACTCAAACATCAAAGTACAGTTAACAAGACTAAAGAGGAAATATCTAAAGTTTGTCTTGTCTACAATATACTGTAAAACTAAAAGTAAATAAAAATATTTGTTTTACATTATTGGCAGTATTAGAAAGTTTTATACTGTCCCATCTTTTTCTGATTTGAGGTTTTTAATGTCAGAACATTAGTCCCCACTCTCAGCCAAATGCACGAATGCTTTAATGAATAGCCACACATTACCAAAGATGTACTTCAAACTCTTGTGAGAAGCGTTTTCAAAAATGTGCCATCTGTTCTAAATTTACCAAAAATATGGAGGCAATTCTGTTTATTTAGATTTGTTTTTTTATGTCTAATCACTTGCCTGAATCCCAGTTAAAGGCTGAAATGAGATAAGTTTACATAATGATAGCAAAAATAATTCTACACATCCAATGCTATTACTCTTTTAGGTTGGCTCCTTCTTAACAGCAGTAACAGCTGCATTGGTGACAGTGGTTAGACAACCATGACAGTGTTGGAGGCAGAACACCTTGTTTTATACCCATCGTGATGGAACAAGGTTCTTAATTGATAGTTTTAGCAATAACTCATCCTGTCCTGATCTGTGAAGAAGTTGGGACAGCCAATGTGCTTGATGGTGGCCTAAATTGCAGACCTCAAAACTCACTTGCTCTCAGGACAATTCTTGATGAAGACAAGCACAGAAAGTCATATCGCTTAGCTGTCTAATAAGATCCTGGTGATGATCTTGCTTGTACTACTGAAAGGGGCAATACCACACTAGTTTCCACAGATGGATCAATCTCAGTTTCAAAGATTGTGATGATATTGGCTTCTTTGTGAGAGTTATGGATGGTCCTAGTTTCCCACATGCACTGGATTAACATGAAGAGTCTGTGGCAAGTGTTCTTTCCAACGTTTAAGGATTCCCATGTGATCTTAGATGACTGTTGTCCCATCTGCTGACTGAAGGATCTTGGCATTTTATTGTCACAGACAAAAGACTTCTTCTGTGGCTCCATAAAAACACTTTTGATCAAAACTGTTGGTGAAGGCCTGGCTTGCCTGAGCCTTAGTCTGCCACCAATTATTTTGAATTGAGAGACTCTGTGTTGACATAAAAATTCTATTTGGTAGCAGTTTAGTAGCTGGTAAAATTTCTGAATTCACAATGGTTGTAGGGGACCATGTGCTGAAAGATAGACATTCAGTTATCTATTTAGAATGCATTTTAAATAGATATATCAGGGAAGGAACAAGGCAATATGTTATTAGCTAAGATAAATCAGAGGATACAATTTCTTGCACAAACTGCTAGGTTTTTAGATAAGAAGACTATGATTATTTTGGCAGGAAGTTTAGTCCAACCATATTTTGATTATTCATGTGGCTCAGGATATACCGGCCTTATAAAACAGCTAAAACATAAACATCAAATATCATAAAATAAATAAAGCCATTTGGACTTTTTTGTGTTATCGCTGACTGTTTATGTTTTTATGAGCGGTACTAAAATGTGAATGCTGTAGTGTCATGTACAAATATGAAATTGTTATATAAAAATCAACCAATTAATCAATGATGCTTGAGGGATTAGTAACAGAGCAGATGGGAGTGAAATATGTGCTGGCCTTTTTTTGTTTAGTGAAAATTTCTGCATTGTTTTGGTGAAGCAACATCTCATCACCTCTTCTGCAACAATGTTGAGGGTGTCGCAGACAGACCATTTCCAAGGGCGACCCGTGCTTTTCACAGTGACATTAATAGACAGACTGGAGATAATACTGAACCCCTTAGTAACTCAACAGCATGATCAGGGGTTTCAGTCTGTTGGATGATATTTGAATCTACTCACATAATGTACAGCTGGTTTTTGTTTAGTCCTTTTATGAGTCTTTTCTGGTATTTCAGATTGTTTTTTTTTGTCTTAGTTTAAAATGCATGTGAATTAATAATGTAATTATTCTTTTAATTCGAATTCTATATTTTATTATTGCACATACTGTATTTAAGATATAATTACATATTAATAATCCAGAGATTCTCTTGAATAAAATAAAACCAAACAATCAGGGCAGCGATACAGTGATAAAAATGTGAAAATGATCAAATGTGCAGAATTGCCTGCTACTCAGAAAGGTTAATGGTTGAAATTCTACATTGTGATGTCCTGTACAATAAACATTCAAGATACAATATAAATATTTTGATATAAGTTCAGATGCTTTAAACAACCCCACACTTAGTTTCCCTTATACATCCTGAAAAAGCTAACCATTGCTAACCTTCTTCTGCAACCCAAATAAAAAAAAAAGTTTGAAAAGAGTAAAATGCAAATAGGCAAATAAGAGTAAAAAGCCCACAATGTGTTTTTTTTCTGTTTAGTTAGAACTTCCATTTCACAGTATGAACCCAAGATATATCATTACAGCACTTCAGGCCTGCAACACATTTTAAAAGTTGTAATGTTGCCATTCCTTCTCTCAGCACTTAGAAGAAGCCAAGCTAATAAATGTTTGAAGTGTTATTTTGTCTTTGTTAAGTTATGCAGTGAAAGGTCCAAATTGTCTCTCTCTCTCTCTCACATTCTGTCTTGGAGGCATATCAGTTCAGTACATAAAACCCTTATTGTGCTTTGTACAATGAGCATTGTCTTACAAAATCAAAAACTAACATACCAGAAACCCCCATCATCCTTTGGTAATCATTTGAATTAATATGATTTACACAAATCATAAATACTGAAATTTAGAAGTTAATAGTCTCTGTAATTTGGAACAACAAAACAAAAACACTGAGTAAATCTTTTAGACACGGAATATGAAGAGCTATATACAAAGTATACACATACAGAACTATAAAAAAGAAGATACGTTCTGTCTTTTTACGTGTAGAATATTATTAGCTGCAGTATATTATAAAAATTGTGATGAGCCAGAACTGAATGATGTGGTACCTGGTACATTGGGTGAGGAACTGTAGCTCTGCATCTACTGTACTGAGAACACAAATTCTCCTGGGGTGACCAAGACCAGATGTGTCGCCCCATCTTTGCCCAGGCTGTGAAAATTAATGAAGAATGACAACCTAATGAAACAAGGCTCAAAATATTCCTTATTTAACGAATTGATTGTGCATCATAAAGATGCACCAGCGATTACGTACCTGCCAAATAGTAAAGCATGCTGTATACTGTACCACAAAGAGTGTTTATCGTGAAGACCTACTAGATTTGAAAATAAAAATTTTGTCTAATGCCGGATTGCTCCAAGTATGTAGTATGTAGTATATATATATATTCAAAATCAATTTAAAAACAGAATGAAAATAATATTTTACCTGTAAATGTCATTGTCTTTCCGTAGGGTTCCTACATAAGTCGGCATGAACTCGGCTACTTATGGCTGGTTCCGGTCTGCAAGAGATGGGGCATCTCTACAGATTGGAGCCAGCTGCAAGAGGGCAGTACAGCCTCAAGTAGGTGAAAACTTGCAAGTATGTGGTTCAATAGAAGAGGCTGGATTCTGTAACAATTAATTAATTTAGGTGAAAAATCTCTACTTTGACCTGATACTCTAGAATATAATTATCTCAGTTTGTGACGTGATCACACTTCTTTCATTTTTATGGTTATATTTTAATTCACATAAGTAGTGGATTTAAATTAAAAAAGTCAGGACAATAAAATGCTTGAGTACTGACAGAATAACAAAGACAATTCTGTAAATGTAAATATTGCCTCAGATCATAAAGACTGACATAAAGCCATGCAGAACATCAGAGTTAGGAAGAACACTGAACACAGATCAACATAATTACACAAACTATTAAAAGGTTTTGCCTCCATACATCTGTGTGGTTATATGTAGATCACATGTATACACAAAGGTTTCAGAGTGTGGAACTATGCTTGAGTTCATGTAGACATGTAGAAACCTTAAGGAAGAATCATATGTCCTAGGTACCAGTTAATGACACCTCTGAATCAAAAATCATTAGAATCATTAGCACTAAAGCAATGTAGACGAAATTGGGTTAATATGTTTATATATTAACGATGTTTGAACAATATCTACTAACTGATGCTATTTCATATATTTTACCTACATACTGTATATAATTACCTAATCCTGCTCCACTAGGACATTGGTCTCGCGTGATGTGTTATCGCCCCCACTTGTAATTTTGTGACTATTCTTAAGCGATGCTGGCAGATTGGGGTGCATTTACTTCTATAGCCGCTAGATGCCGCCAAAGACCGTATATCACAAAACAACAGTTTTACTTATAATTATTTTTAGAGCTGGTTTGTTAATTAAAGAAAAATTATGCCAGTTTTAGAACTTATTTTCGTTTTATTTATTTTTTCAGGTTCTTTATTTAAAAAGGTACAGGCATAGTTGCTGTAGCTGTGTCTCAATTAAACGGTTGCAGAAGGACGCATCTTATCTGTTGTTTGTATCTGATGCAGCTGAATGAGTTGTATGCACACAGGGGTTGCTGATGTTTTTCCAGTAAAATCTCAGCCAGGGCCTGAATCAGGTTGGTGACTGTTAAAAGGGGAGTGGAACAATTTTTCCATTCCACATTCAAGACCAGGGGTTCAAGAGAAGAGGACAAAATAACTATACAGAAGGAAGATACACTGCCCTGGGACGATGAACCACTCGGTTCCAGATACCGCTTCTGCTGAATTGTTTCATAAAGATAATTTCTCACAGAGGAGATCTTCCAGCAGAAGTATCACATTGAGAAGCTTACTCTGGAGCATTGGTTTGGCATCCACTGGTTTGCTGGCTCAGACCTTCGCATTTGATTATATACAAGGTAAGATGTGCAGCAAGCTAAGATTTAAATTTGACGTACAAGCTTACATACTTGCATACCTGTCCTGAACAAAGATTGTTGGCTGGTTATAAATATGCTGTGCAACAGCAAACATGCAAATATGGTAAATGTTTTTGTTCTTAATTTCATTTAGATGGATCTTTATTTATATTTTTTATTGTATTTAGATGCAGGTTGTAAAGTTACTTAGCAGGAGATGGTGGATGGCAGTAATTGTGCATACGTGTGTGCATATTTTAATACACTTAGTGTAAACATCAGGGACATGACATCCTGAGATTATTTGTTTACACAATTTTATTATAAACACGCTGCTTTACATTACATTTATTAAAAGAACCTACATGATTTACTAGTGACTTCATACAAGAACAGAATAGATAGACAGGTAGGTATAACTTACATGCAGAAATACACATTGAAAACACTGAAACTCATTATTTTGATTTCCTTGCATGTAGTCACCATTTTATAAAGATTAATTGACGTATATATTGCATTTGCTTGACATTACTATTTAAACTTGGTGGAATATGTTCTCAGGTAAACTGAAATAATAAGTGTGCTACAGATCCTGGAGATTTTAGAGCCAGCAGTGTGAGTGTTTCAATGTACATTGTGTAGTAAGTGAGTACCTGGCCTGAGAAAACATCCAACAACTGGACAACAAGGTTAAATCTTTAATTTAGATATAATGTCAGTAGACATTGTGTAGACCAGAACTAACACAAAAGAAGATAGTGTTTACTCGCTATTGTCCATAGCGCAGTTTATCACAAAAACCTTAGTCAGTCACTTCCTTGACTCATACATATTCATCTAAAATGGTATATATATATATATATATATATATATACTCTGCGTTACCGATCCCAGAGTATTTCGGCAATTTTCATTTTACATGGTAGGTTGCCAGGTCTTTCCCTAACCCTGTATCTCTACAGGGATCATGTTTCTGTGACTACGGGACAATTTTCACA
>JAOUQU010406437.1:0-22242 GCA_028566735.1 Ammoglanis amapaensis
GGGAGGGGGAGAGAGGGAGAGAGAGAGAGAGAGAGAGAGAGAGAGAGAGAGAGAGAGAGAGAGAGAGAGAATAGGAAGCCTCGGTCGGAGGGGGATCCAGCGATCGTGGGACCCTAAATACGCGCACATGATGCTTTAATACTGGAATCAATACAGACGCGGTTTCCATGCCATCAGTACGCAATTTCCACAGATCTGAAAACTTTTTTACCAAGTAACATGTATTTGTAAAAGTCTGCATTGCTTGTGTATTAATAATTACTGTAAATATGGTTTTGCATCGTTAATATTCTAGATAGTCTCTGTGGTAAGAAGGAACAACTTAGCCTACACGTATAGCAGATTAATAAAGCAGAATTCAGGCGTGTGAAATGTAATAATGGTGCGTAAAACACAATATTTACGCACCAGTCTTGCACCCTATTGTGCACCGGATTAAGCATTAATGTGCATTCTGAATGCTGTTGATTTGGCGAGGTGAGTACGAATTGCAGACATTGTCAACAGTCGCCAATGAAATCTCTACATGTTAAGTAATAAGGTTATTTCATAATGGCATTTTTAAAACTATATAATATAAACGCAACCATAGATCTGATTGTTTTCTATTAAACTTTCAAACAGAACTAAAACTCTACAAAAGTTCAATTGTTAAATTGTTCCGAAGTAATTATTCAATTACTCCAGATAATGAGGTTTTGTGACGTCAGAGCGTTCGATCTGAATCGATCGTGTCATGACGACACAGGAATGCGATCATAAAGATCGATTCGCTTTTTATCTATTCAATTCGAATCAACTAAGAACTGATCGAATTCGCACACGATTCCGTATGTAAACGTCAACCCGAAAATCTTTCTATTGATTTATATGATCATCTACAATTTTGTATTGATCAGACACAGTTAATTCTGTCAGCGTCTTTACAGGTAAAAAAGAAAAGAAAATAGGGTTATTGTAGCCTAAATATTTTAATTTATGCTCAGTTTATCTAAGAATGATTAACTTATGCGTCCTGAGCAATTATGTAAATATTTTCACAATAAATTCTGGAACAAAATGCATTCAAAATACAAGTCGCAAAACGGATTAACTTTTATTTTAGTTGGATAGTTGGATGTAAAGTGCACAGAAGTCAAACTCAACAATCTGTATATTAACTGTATAATAACAAGGTGCTAGTCGATCAATCACATGCATCAAGTTCAACACCCCACTGTTCTGTCACTGTCAGCAGAAGGTGTGATAGTTGAAACAGAAATAAAGGCCATTAATTGTCTCTTATCACTAATAATCATCTCCATTGATCAGTTTTTAATAGCAAAGACATTTTAATTGCTCGAGCAATATAAAGCAGAACAATATAAAATAGAAAGTGGTACTTACAATTACAAGGACAGAGCAGAAGAAATGATGTTTGTTAACAGAAGAGTCACACAGGGCTGAGGAGTGAGAGGGGTGAAGAGGAGGAGGAGGAGGAAGAATGTGTGTGTGTGTGAGAGAGAGAGAGAGAGAGAGAGAGAGGTGATGAGAGTACATTAGAATAGATCTCCTAACATCTGTTCGAATCGCAGTCTGACGTTTTCAATATTCTCTTTTTTAATGAGAAAGAATTAAATTGATTTATAATGTTTATATTTGTCATTTTGCTTATATTGGCACGACGTGGTTCATTATTGTGACGTAACAATGACTGGAACTTTGTTAATTGTCGCCCGACGGTTATATGAATGAATATAATTGTATTTATAATTAATAATTAATTTATATCAGACTGGCATAATTAACGACCAGTTTCCATTAATAAAACCCATTTTTATTCACAACTCATTGTTTTGTTATATTTTATTTGTTGTTTGTTTGAACTGAAATCTTAGCATGTAGCTAAACCGTACTAGCATAGTCAATTTATCATTTGAGTAAAACGATAATTTTATGCACCGGTGTGGCGATATAATTTAGCATATTTAGCATGTGCCTTAAAGAAATGACACAAATAATCTTTTAATTGTTGAAATATAAATAATTTACAACATTCAACAATTCACAAGAGTTCAGTGAAGATTTAAGACTATAAACCGTTTTACTAATTAAATATAGTACATTACAGATTTACTAAATACCGCGTCACTGAACTCACCAAAGTAAACAAGTTTTAAATTGAACACAGAATTATAAAATAATTATATTTGTTTCTAAACATCACCAACCTTATGATAATTATAATGGACAAACGTTTGACTATCTGACTGCTGGCTTTGCGAACGTAATCGATATATGGGTCACACACGCCACCTATTGGTCAAGATAGAAATTGCATTTACAACGAGTAGCACTCGAGTTGTGCACTGTTGTGTGTATAAAATGAAATCATAATATAATTCTGATTGAGTCCAATAAAATTATGCAAAGCTGTGTAATAACATAACAATATGCACAATAATTAATATGCATCATATATAAATATAATACATAGCATTAATTCATAGCATTAAAGCTTAGCTAAGGACCCTGAATAAAGACAGTGTAGTAGTGTGACATGTTACACATCTTACATCAGCAAAGCACCGTTCCCACTGTGACTCTGACCTGGATACAAATGCTGATAAATTAGACACATAAAACAAAAATACTTAAATTTAAACCCATGCATATGTTCTATTCTAGTCAAGTTTGTGGTAGGTCCAGTACTCCTGGAACCACTTGGTCAAATGAAAACACACACATTTTTTATTTTAGATTTAAAATGAACACTTAGAACCAAAGAGAGATCAAACAGATAGATGGAGGACGCAAAACTTCCTACGGACAGTTACAAAAGTTACTAGAGGTAAGAACCAAACCCTGAACCAAACCTCTAAACACAAGAACTTATGTTTTCCTGTGGCACTCTACCAGCCTCTCCACCCTGACACATTATAAACAGCCTACGCATGTTATTAGGTTCCGGAGTCATTCACTGTCTGTTTTACCACAGCTTTATTCTGGTTGTGGTGGGTCTGATTTACAGAGTGAAACACACTTAAGGCACTTTTAGTAGCCCAGACTGGCCTGACTTGACATTGCGGACGGAAATCAGAGCACCCAGAAAAAAACCCACTCGGACAGAGGGAGAACATGTAAGCTCTGCATAGGTTTCTGCCCACCCAGGTCTGACTTAACGATGCTACCCCTGTCTACCAGGTCCATTTTGTTCATGCAGACCACTTCTTTTGCATTGAACTTTGGGGAGGGAGGCATGCCCATATAGTTGTGTTCCACCATTTGAATAATTTTTGGAACAGGAGGTCATTACTGGTCTTTTAAGGCTATAATTATGTGTGTACGTGGCATTGAGGCCAAGTATTTGAAGCCTACAGGCTTGGTCTGAAAGAACGTTCACGTCCAGCTTGTTAGAGAAAGAGGCAGCAAGCACTCCATTAGCATATCGTGAAATGCTTTGATACGTTGTGAGACGCAAGCCTACTCTATTAATATTTTAGAGGGGCATGCATAAAAATCAACATTTTTGTTACATTAAATTAACATGTGTTCCTCTCACACTCTGCATGTTTAATTAGGGCCTGCTCTTGTGTCAGAAGAAATCTTAAGATTGCTGGGTGATTTGTTATGATTACTCAGGAACAGTGAACAACTCTTCACAAATATATTTATCTAGTACTTGCAAATACCATACATGGACTTTGCTGAGGAAATGCTTAATTAAACAGATGTTAATAGCTACAGGGAGAGAGAAAGCTGGTATGTACTGTGTACAAGATTCAGACATATAAACATTAGGTAGTTTTAATAGACATGGTGTGAATCATTAGGAGAAAGTGAGATGCAAAGAATAACTTTTCTATCTATCAGTTATCCAGTCTTCATCTGCTGTGTCCATTCAATGAGGTAAATGTTTGCAGTCAACCGAGCCCTTCTTATTTACCCATACTTTAGTGTATTTGCATGTGAGACCAGCATTTGTATATGAATTGTCCCATACTAACCACACTACCTTTCCATTTTTTTCAGACACCTTGGGGTGCTTAACCCGCATCCTTACATGGCGTTCAACAGTCCCATTACAGATCCCATATTGGATGATAGGTAGATACTCTGTTACTCTGACCTTCTATTTCCTTTCCGTTCATCTTTATCTTTTCCGTATTTCACAAGTAGATACCGGTACGTATTTAATATATTTCTTATTGAAACTGATATAAGATACATAGAAATATTCAAAAACCACTGCACCAAAAACATCTTAAAGGCATTTTATTATCACATTGTGGTCATTTCAGTGTTCTGAAAACCATACCGTGTTTAATTGTTTATAATTTAAATGTTTAATTGCTACTTTTAGTCGATATACCTTTGTAAAACAATGTGCTACAGAGGCTGGTGAAAGGGAATTTTGGAAGGCCACAAATTAAAGAATTCCAAATGTCATTATTTTAAAGCACTCAAATAAAAATATTTTCTGAAAATACTATAAATAACAATGTAAATGTGGTAATTGTTAATCCCAGTTAAGTCATAATTGAAGACATATTCTGTACACCAGTTCTACACTAGAACTATGTTTTTATTGGACATCCTATTCTAAACTCTTCAGCATTATGCAGCCTCGAATTCTAAAGTAAGGTTTTTCACAAGAACGTGTTTAGTTCTAAAGAGTTTGACATCCGTATAACGTTGAATAGTTTTCGAATTAAGGTTGTAAGCAGGTTGCTACGTTCATGCACACAGAATTCCAACTCAAGTCAAAAGCATTCATTTGATTTTGAGGTACAGATGAAAGACCTATTCTTGAAAAAGTACAAAGCACGCTTGACTTTACACATTTAATAAAGCTACCTTGAAGTCCTTTACGACAAAAAATACAAATTCATATTTCTACTGATAAGAAAATAATCCAGGTATTGTGTTTGTGTAGAGGACATTTTTGTCAAATTCATTTTACCTCTCACCCCAACAAATAAGTCGTTATTCAATTCACTCACAGACGGGCTCTTAATTCCAATTGAGCATTTCTAGCATAGCAAAGAGTGCTCATAAAAGGGAGAGAAAATGACAAACTGCAGCCTATTATGTGGCAAGAAAAACAGGATGGGGATGTCAGTGGTTGGAAAAAACAATTCATTAGGACACTTTGTGTCAATTTAGAGACTTTATAAACATTTTAATTATAGATAAGAACAACGTGGGAGACACACGTGTGAGGCATATTTAATTTTTGAAATGAAATAATAATGGTGAACACTAGCATGCTGTTTGAAGTTGAAGGAGCCCGCACAGCAGTTTGCCATACAGATGTGATGGCAGGGGTTTAGATGTACGAACCTAAATTTCAGAAATGTTGAGCCAGTATGTGAAATGCTGTTAAATGCCCGCATCATGTTTCAAAAAACTAAAACAGTGAGAGGACACACTCTTTTTATATTGATTCCTAAGTCCTATAATGGGTCAAAATAAAGACATGCATGAAGGCAGCAATATAACAAACTCAAAAGTCTACTGAAACATTTTCTTTAACAATATGCAGAAAGATTTACTCAAACTGATTAGGAGCCAGATAGATTCAAGATTCAAAGATTTATTGTTATATTTTATGTCATTATTGTTATATTCATTGTCATTATTGCACAATGAGAAAGCAGTGTTCCCTGTACAATGAAATTCTTACTTTGCAGCTCGTTGAGAATGCCCGATAGAAGATAAATCAAGATAAACACAATAACGAAATATACAGTGATAATACATAAAAATAAAAGTGTTTTAAAAATAAGTGTTTGAGTGCTCGGATGGAGCGGTTATAAAGCATTTCACTGCCGGTTGTACTGTGTATAACTATGTATATGACGAATAAACTTTGATTTGATTTGATTTGATACTTTCTGCTACTGAAAAGTAGTTACATTGAAATGTTTTAAAGAAAGTGCACTAGTGCTGTGTAAACAGTTTACATTAATAAAACAGTGTAGGAAACTGATGTTGATTATGAGGAGATCTGGTGTGTTTGTATTCCACACTTCTAAGAAGAAAATGACCCAAAAACACACTGACAAAACTACAAAAGGAAATGGAAGCTTTTAGACTGGCTTAATTAATTTCCAGACTTAAACCCTATAAAACATGCACTGTAAATACTAAAGTAGTAACTACTGAAACAATTAAATGTGAAGTCTTGATCTAGTTCAGGTTTCTGTTTCAATAAGGGGGTTATCAATCCCTGTGTAGCATGTTTTCCCCATGTTTGCGTGGGTTTACTCCAGGTGCTCCGGTTTCCTCTCACCGGTTACCTCCAAACATGCAGGTAAAGTCAATTGAAGGTACAAAATTGTCAATGACAGTGTTTGATGTGACTTATGTGAAGAATGACGGTTTCCTGTCATGAGTGTTACCTAGAGTGTAAATTATGACATTTAAATATGTAAATAAATAAAATAAAACATGTACCAATATGTTCCAGGTTAGGCAGCATGGCGGCTTCGGGTTTAGCACTGTTGCCCAGGTTCGATTCTCAGGTCAAGCCAAGAGCTTTCTGCGTGGAGTTTGCATGTTCTTCCTGTGTCTGCATGGGCTTCCTCTGGGTACCAGTCCATAGACATTTGGTCAAGTTAATTAAGGATATTGATAGAAAAGACCACATAACACTACTATGTTAATGATGTTCACCAGTGGTAATGTTTTACAAGGATGTGATATGTGATATAAAGTTTTCACCTGCAAAAATGTAGTGTGGATTTAATCCATTTATCAGTCAGTAATTAAAATGAATCGCAGCTAATTCACTTATAAATGATTCATCACCGTGACCCCTTGCTGAGTTGTTGCCAGCGCTTTCAATACTTGATCATTTCTGTTTGCAAATTTATTTTCCCCAATCAGCATTAGATTCACATGACAAGTTGTGATCATTTAAATAATAAGATATATTCGAAGGAACTTTGAGATTGTTTAGAAAATGTAGGTGGAAGGACTAACACAACAGTGTCTTTAATTTTATGATGTCATAATGTTATGAGTTTTGTGCTTTTCTGAAGTAAAGATATGCTGTTTGTACTACATTGAGGTTTGAAATAACGCTACAATCTATTTGCTTTAGTTTTTAGCCTCTGTATTTATCCTTCAGAGACATGGGAATCATATTTGTGTAGTTTATCCCTAAGTCCTAACACACAACACTTCTATACTAAATCACCTATAATAACATATGGAGCTGTACATGCATGAAATAGGCCATAGTGTCACAGTAATGTGCAAAGTTATGCATTCAAATCCAATTCCATTGCCAGAAAGATTTGCTGGAACCATTTCTTGAATTGTTTCTTCTAATGATGAACCCAAAGTTATTTTAAGAACAGCGTAAATTAACACAGGGGGCAGAAAAGTGGCGTAGTGGTTAGGCATTGTCACCTCACAGTAAAAAGTACTCTGGCTTCCTCCCACAGTCCAAACACATGTGGTTAGGTTGATTGGTGAGACTGTGTCTGTGTGTTTGTCTCGCACAGTGTGTGTTGTATATTCACCCAGTGTGTGTCCCACTGTGATGATAGTGATAGTGCTGGTAAAACTAATGATAAGATTAGACAAATTATTAAATTAAAAGACACGCAAAACACAAAAATTGTTACATCAACATAATTTGTACAAATTATAACATGTATAAGTCAATAATTAACACTGCAAATAAAGAAATCCTTCACAGATGTGTGATTTTTATTGTGGGTAGTGTGAGACTTTACATTACATAAAACCAAAGTTCGTTAAAGAATTATTCACATACTGTCTATATATTACACTAACAATGAGTACGTGGTTTAAATCCAGGCTCTGCATTAAAGCTTGTAATGGGTTCGTGAGCAAGACCCTTAACCCTTTCTGCTCCAGGGGCTCTGCTAACCTACTCAGACCCTCAGCTTTCAGATTAAACTGGGACATGCAAAGAAAGAGTTTCATTAAACTGCACATTGATGTTTGTCTATCTGACAAATAAAGTATAACACAGAATTCTGCATGTAATTCAAAATACAATTCAGGTTCCAGATGTGTCATGTTCTCATCTGGGAACCAAGCGACATGCATTGGAATGTCAGGAGACTTTCTTTAGATCCACTTCCCTTATTATTCTAAGTAAAATACTAAGCTTCTTATGTTAAATCACACAATGCAATATCATATTAATATATACTTATAAAAATCGTTTTGCATGCTTTTTGGATATATGTTTTCTTGTGTTGTTTTTTTTCTGTTGTTAAGAGATGAAAGTTTTATTTTTGTCTTGTCAAAGTCTGTTCTAAATCTGAGCAGGTCCTGCACTTGGGTCCAGAATCAACCTGGTGGTAGAAACCAAACAAAATTGGCGCTGAGTTTCAGGGTTTTTTGTGAAATATGGAACTGTATCATTTTTAAATTGTTAATTAAATTAAGTAGCATAATGAACCATCATATCAGTGTTCATTCATACCTCCCCTCAGCCCCCCCTGTGAGATGTTTAGTCTCCATTCATCCATGTTGGTCGTCTAATTAATTTAAAGGTGATATACAGCAAGAAAAACATTTCTTTTAATGTTTTGTTTCTCTCCCACTAAGCTCTCACGTTTTCTTTCTCCTTCTCGCTGTTTCTTTCACTTTGCCTTAATGTAACGTGAAAGCTGCGACAGAAAGGCTTTCCCAAGTTAAATGGACTGTTAGATGAAATGATGGCCTCAAGGGCATTTCACCTCTTCCTCACACTCACTGTGAGCTATTGTACATGTCGACATCAATGGTGCATGAAAGTGTCTCGTTGTTTTTCTGAATGAAGCTTTTTTTTCTTAACAGGTTAAGCACTTCATCATTTCTATCACTTCATCTCAATGTGATGTTTCAATCTTAGCTGGTTCGAGCTTTAGTCATAGTTTTATATATATATTTCTGATCAAATACGCAAATGCAAGCTGACATTTTGGTAAATATTAAACTAATAGCTAATAATAAAAACCTTTTTGCAATATCAAAAGAATTTTTAGCAGTTCGTAAAGGTACTTTGTGGATTCTATTTACTTTTACAATGATGGTTGCAAAGTGGAGCTTTTAAATAATGCAAACTTCGCTTTCATATTAAATGAAATAAATAAAAGATAAAAGAGCATACATTTTTGATCAACAGCAGCTTTGTGTTAGATCCTTCAGCCTCTGTTGGGTAGATCTATACTCAAATGATCTCTGCAGTGTTAAAATGAGAAGAAACGACTACCTTTAAAGAAATCAATTGTATGTCTTTAAATAAAACATCCCAAAGATGGAATATTTTACATCATTATTGACACAGCTTAGGAGGACATGTTCTGAATCCACAACTTCTATCATTGTATCATCATGTAAAGTTCATAAACATCATAAGTATTCGGAAACTTTGATACTTTCATATCGATGTTGTTTGGAAAGGTTTCCCTTTAACACGGTTATGCTGTAACTAACGGGCCAGATGTGACATAAGGGGGCGGTCATACACAACGAGATGATGACGTTTAAAAATATCAAAACATAAACGGGACTCAGGTACAAGACAAGATGCCAGAGAAAACATGAGCTTGGACCGTGAGTCTCCGCTGAATGATCCACAGCAGCTCTCTTATTTGCCCTGAGCATCAACAAGGAGCAGATGTGGTTCATTAGCTTAACTGACCAATCACAGAAAAGGAATAAAAAACCCATGTCTATATTTAACATAAAAAAACTTACTTTGATTAATATTGTGAAAGTAGTAACTATATATCATGCCATGCGTGTAACAAAAGTGTATAAATCATAGCATAAAATTCCTAAAAAAATTATTAAACAAATTATATGTACGGCATATATAATGGGGTACAAGTATATATATGAATGGGTTAATCCAAAGTACGACCCGGGGGCCAAATGCGATTGTGTTCACATTTCTATAAGCCCACAATCTCGTGATAAAACATCATAAAATAGATATGCAGCCAATGAATAGATTGGTTTTTGTAGTGATCAAAACGACTGTTTACAATATGAACATGAGTATTAGAGAATATGAGTATTTAAAATCTGTGTTTTTCAATTGACAATCAAACTGGGTCTCAAACTCTAAACAAATAAAATCTGAAAATGAAATTCAGTCCGGTAGATTTGATTGTGATAAAAATTATATATAAATAAATCTATTTGAGTTCTGTCTCATGAAATAATAGAATAAATAAAGTTTGCCATTTGCAATTAAATAATTCTTAAAATAGTTTATTTGCATTTAATGTTAATGGTATAATGTCAGGCTGGATTCTCGGCCCCCACAAATTCTCACCTCATCAAATCTAGTCCTTTTTGGAAAACGTTTGTACACGCCTGGGTTAATAGATATGGCGCTAAAGAAGACTCAGATGATGCACTAAAAACGCCCCAAAAAATGTAAAACAATGGACACTGCACGCTAAACGGACGCCATTTTGCCTACATATCAGAACACAAGTGACTTTTGACTGGTTAATATCAGCCATTGCCGAATCCGAAAGTGGAAGCAACTGCTTTGTATAAATGTAAGGAGTCTTAATGGAATTAATAACTCAGCAGAGGATAAACAATAGGAAACAAAGGCTTATGCATCACGTAAACAAGATCTGTATATTGTAGGGCTAGAGAACCACGATCAAATGTTAGTCCATTATTTGTCACTTCATTGAAGTGTAGTGATCCATTTAAGACACTTTCCCAGGCAAGTGTAAATACTTAAGAGGAACTTAAAGTGCACTTACGTAAGCGTGCAGTTTAAAAAGTCAATATTTTAGGGTAATATAATGAAAATTTGTTTTACCTAATCTCTGGACATCTGTAAATTGGATGGTAAGTTTCACAATGTGAGCGTTATAAATGAATAATCAATAGTGGCTATTTTTTTTTCCACAATTCTGAACTTATTCCCTAATCAAAGCAATGAATAAATGAAACGGCACTTTTCCAATTTTTTCAAGGCAACATTCTTTCTTTTCGAAGAAAGACATTGACAACATTCAAAACCCAAACGCCGAACCCCTCTCACTTCAGAATCAAAAGCATTTTCTTTCGCCTCAGTTCATATTCAAAAGGAACTTGAATTAAGTCATGAATACAATGGTGTTTGTGCTGAAGAACAAAGAAAACATTTGCTCCTCAATGTCACTGACTTCTTGGTTTACACTGCCTCGGCACAAAGCGCTAAGTCGCTTGTATACATTTCATGAGAGCTCACATCCTTGAATCTGAGCGAATCGTTCTGTGGGGGGGAAAAAGACTGCATTAGACACATTTATCGAAACAGGAAGGAATTAGCATAATAGACTTTTTCGTATTCTCTTTGAAGTTCTGGAGCATGGAATAACAAATTTATATGAACAAGAAGACAAACATTGATAGATGGTCTATGCAGCAATTCTACGTCGATGGTGTTGGGTGGTTTTCTGCAAGGAGGGAGAAAAACAAGCCGTTTATTATGAAATAATTACAACCATCGATGGGATGAAACTGAGGTCTTCAGCTCCCTTGTCATTAATATTTTTAGGATTTAGTAGACAGTCTTATCCAGAGCAACTAACAAAAGTGCTTCCATAATAAATTGTAATTATTTCTTATTAAATCTGCTGAAACCAAAGCATGAAGTAAATCTATTATCTAAAGCTGTAGTGGTTCTTCTTTCCTTAAGACCGACGTGCCCTTAAGCTAAAGCAACTTCTGTTTACACATCCAGGGATGCCAAAGCACGACAGTGTTATCCAATCTGGCAACAATAAATAAATTAATAAATCTGCCAAAGCGTGACAGTGTTATCCAGGCAAAATAGATGAAAACTTCCCAATCTTGCAACCGATTAATAAATCAATTAATAAATCTGCCAGAGCATGACAGTGTTATCCACACGACAATGAAAACTTCCCAATCTGGCAACACGGTGCACAACACCGACACAGCATTGTCACAAGATGTGGTCATTAAATAAGCATACACTGTCATATTAATGAATAGCATTAAAACAAACAGTACAAGTACAAATAGTTATGAATAAATACACAGCATTTTAGATTCACCACCCCACCCCCACCCCAATTCCACCCTCTGGAAGTGGTTGAAAGATATTGCAAATACTGTGTGATACAGGTAAACAACTCCAGATGAAATGGAACCTCAAGTCCCAGTGAAGGACTCCTACTGAAAACTGAGCAGATAATAAAGTCTGTCACAACAACAATGATCACAGCTAAATGTTCTGGTTCGCCGTATCGATCCCGTTTTGCCCTGAAGGGAACGAATATAACAACCCGCATAAAATATAAAAAAACATGCACAGCACAAGTCTGAATTGAAGATTTATTTCCATAGGTTATGCAGAGCCGATTTCCAAGGACATCACAGAGCAACATTATAAGCCTTTGCATGAGTAGGTAAAATACAACCGAATTAAAGTCTTAATTTCTTTTTAAACTCTGAGCCTTTCGAACCAAAATGCTAAGGGCACATTTTCCATTTTACCACACAGTCTTTTTTTATTTGTATTTAACTTTGTGAATGCGACCTAAGCCGAGTGATGCTGGAGTTCTCTACTTAAAGAGGTCAAAGCAATCAATGAAACAGATCAAAAAGAATCCTTGGAACTATGATGAGTGCATATTTTGTTTTTACTTACCATTTGTCCTTTCTGGGCAGCGTAAAAAAAACTGTTATTGTGTCTCGGGAACTAAAGGTAACAGCAAAGGAATTTTGAAATGAAGGTTTTCTCCTCTCAGCGCTTTCTTTACCTTAAGCCAGGCAAAAAGCTAGAAAAATAGATATTTTACAGAGCCTACATAGAAGGAGTTGTTAACTGTTGATTTTTTCATGCCAGAAATCAATAAGGGTGGTGCGGAATGATCGTTAAATTTGTCTAAAGGAAAAACACATTCACTCTTATTGTGATGAATCAATATTAAATATATTTGCTGGTTAGCCATTTAAAAAAATGATCAAGATAAATCATTTGTGAATATCTTTAATATTTACAGTTTCTTTCATTACAAAAAGTATGCCATGGTGTTCCCACAAATAGTCTGAAAATATTGTTAAATGTTAGAATGTCCTTCCTGCTGATCAGTGTCAGCCCAAAACAAAGCACAATTAGCGAGCGAACTGGAAGCTGGCAGTGGTAGATACACAAAAATAATATTTCAAGTGATTTGGTGTAAGAATAATAATCTCAGTCAACAAAAATATGATCCTACATGTGTACTGATCTTCTCTATGCATAATACTTCTCTCTTCTCTCTTCCATCGAGCGTCTTTAAAAGCCTGGATGATTAAAATAACATTTCTGTATTTGCTCTACTATGCAGTCCATGTCAAAAGTGCAAAACATGTAAAGTCTGCTTTCTGTGGCTTGATTAGGTCTCGTCTCATCTCCATCTTCAGCATCAGTTCCCGGGAGCGACGTTTGCTTCGTCCGCCGATACCAACGCCAGTCCGAAAGCACGCTAAGGTCTCGCGAGAAACGAAAGGCAGATGGCAGACAGGGATGGACGGTCTGTACTGTGTCTGCATTTGCGACTGTAGGGAGCGAGTGGGATAGCACCTCAGTGACCCGATGCGGCTTTGGCTGGAATAAGAGAAGAGATTGGAAGAGGTAGTTACACACAAGGTGTCGGGATTAACGTAATGACAACAGATCAGAAATGAATAAATGTCGGAAACAACAATGACGTCTTTCTACCACTAGACGATGCTCGATCAGAACAGAGAAAGTGAAACATATAAAGAGAAAAATGATGGAAATACATGATACCTTATTGTGTAGTTGACAGGTAAACATTGCCCACCCTCCTTTGCCCTGGGCAGCATGTTATAGTGGAAAGAGATTGTGTTAGAAACTGTAAGTGTAGCCGAGACATCACAACAGACTCACAACACAGATGAGAGTGTTCTGGATGAACATGCCATGCCATTTCTTATTTCAGTTCATATATTAGTTCTTTAAAAAAGAAAGCAGGTCCAATCAGACATTTAGTGTTATTGAAATTCTAATTCGGACTCTAATATGAACTGAAACGCATTAAAATTATCCTGTGTCACTCTCCACATCTCTGTCTGTCTCTATTTGTCTTTCTGTCTCTCAGTTCTCTATTTGTCTTACTCCTCCTCTCTGTGTCTGTCTGTATCTCTATCCTTCTCTGTGTGTCTTTGTCTCTGTCTTACTCTCTCTCTGATGATAAATGTCTAAATATCTATTCAGCATAAACTTATTTGCAATGCTGAGTTTTAAACAGGGGTGTTGAAACACCTGAGCACACACACACACACACACTCACTCACTTTCTCTCTCTCCCTCTCTCTCTCTCACACACACACATCATCATCATCATCATGATCATCATCATCATCCAATTAGATAGACTGCATGTTTTTGGATGGAGGAAACCAGAGTATCCGAAGAGAATTCATGTAAAGAACCCACAGAGAACATGCAAACTCTACACCGAGAGCCCCAGCTTGCCAAAAGCGATAACTGAACTCAGGATTTTTTGTTGTGAGGCAACAGTGCTAATCACTAAGCTACCATGCCCCCCCCACCCTTCCTAATCTGTAAATCTGATGCTGGGGGCAACTAGCGGTGCAAATGGAAAAGAGGTGACTTGATAGACCGAGGTGTGTCAGGCAAGAGTTTGCATGATTGTAGTATAAGTATTCGCTCACTGCATAACGTGGTGCCTTGATTATGATGTTTCTTTGTGATCCAACATTTAAAAGCATTGTTCTATATAGATCACCTTAAATCGTTACATTGCCGGAAAGTAAACAAAAACACAACCGAACTCTCAGAAACTAGCGTTGTGACAGTGAAGTGCTTGGTGGTGCATATGACCTTAACAAAGAACTATAAAAAGCCAGATGAATCTTTCTTTAATAGCTTATACAACTATGACCTCTGCTGGCTGACGGATGGCATCTGCGGAGAGATGCCGCTTCCTATGGAAATCTTCTAAGATTCTCCAGGTATGTCTACCACTTCCTCTCACTAACACAATAATGAACACACAGATTTATCCTTCATCCTTAACAACCCTTTAGTTGGATACAAACCTCCTAGTGCGCTAAAGTGATACGACAGTCCATACCGCCCCTCTGACAAAGCATTAATAACTCAAGACATTCAGATTCTTTGCTAGTCTGGAGCTAGCTTGGGCAAGTCGTGCTCAAGTCAATGAAACAGCATTATCTCAGTGAGGTAATTGCTCATATCTGTGTTTCGGCATGCTCCTTTTTGGAAGACTACAGATGGCAAAGCAACTGGTGTTCGTCGGTGCAGCTGTGAGAACAACGAGAACGAGGCGTGGAAGCGCAAGGTGCCCGCGGCTCTTTGTTAATTATGCACAATTTACCAAACGTCGACGTTTGTTTAGACCTCACAAAAGGCAATTTGCAGACAATTCACACACTTCTCTTGCTCCAGATGTGGAGGCAGCTGGCTGAATCGCGGGCACCTCGGGCTTCTCGTGCAGTTTGCAGAATAGTCATGCAGCGCGTACATCATGAAGTGCCGACGCACGCACGCTAGGGGAACAATTAGCAGAAGTGTTGAAGCATGCCAAAACAGTTAGCGGATTAGTTCTTACTTTTGTTTGCTCTTATTAGACAAAGGTGTAGTGAATTCCATTGCTTAGGGGAGGGGGAGGAGGGGGAGTAGGAGGAGGAGGTTGAGGAGAGGAGACGATGGGAACGGAGAAAGAAGGAGGGAGAGGGGGAGGTGGGGGAGGTGGAGGGAGCAAGGTGGGACTGTTACCCGGTGGGGAAGCTACAGAGGAGTAAAGGCGAGGACAGAGAAGTGTTAGTAATACATCCAGGTAAGTAAGAATGCACACAGGACTATTATTGCAAACAGTTTATAAAGACAGGACATTGTGCTTTGGAAAGCATATAAATAATCACATAATTATTATTTTCTTATTCGTAGTTTAGCCATGTGGGGAAAAATTATTAAACAAATAACAGTTGCAGAACTAAACAGGCCATTAAACCTAACGTAACTTCCAATTGTAACAGTACATAGGAGAAGCCAGTGGTCCCCAACCATCAGACCGGATACCAGGACCATTCTGGTAGTTATTTATTATATAATTGGGAATTCATTAGTAGTTTGGGGTAGGTAAAAACTAGGCTTAAAACCCTAATACTACATTTCATTTTTTAGCAGTGCCAGCTATTGAAATTGTGATATAGCTGAATAATTTCTTTATGATTCTTTATGATTCTTTATGATTCTTTGTGATTCATTATGATTCTTTGTGATTCTTTGTGATTCTTTGTGATTCTTTATGATTCTTTGTGATTCATTATGATTCATTATGATTCTTTGTGATTCTTTGTGATTATGATTCTTTGCGATTATTTATGATTATTTATGATTCATTGTGATTCTTTATGATTCTTTGTGATTCTTTATGATTCTTTGTGATTCTTTATGATTCTTTATGATTCTTTGTGATTCTTTATGATTCTTTATGATTCTTTAAGATTCTTGTGTGAAACATATGCTCTGGTCCTAGATTCCATGTTTGATTCTCGGTGAGGCTATGAGTGAATCCCTACAACAAAAAACAAACTGTTATCATGTTTATTGTTTATTTATTTATCAACATCGTGTTTTTACATTTTTAGGTAACATTAATGACAGGAAACTGTCATTCATAACACAAGTCTCATCGACTACAGTTATGGATACAATTTCGTATCTCCAATTTGCTTTATCTGCATGTTTTTGGACTGTGGGGTGAAGCAAACCCGTAACACCGTGAGAACTCGGCACAGAAAGCCCAAAGGGCTACCCGGGAATTGAACCCGGGACTTGTGAGACGACCCGGGACTGTGAGGCAACAGTGCTAACCACTTAGCCACCGTGCTATTCCTATTCTATTCCATTCTGGAACTACTCACCTTTACATAACCCCCCCTAAAAGGTTATTAAATGGATTCACATCTTATATTGTTGGACCGTGTGTGTCAAGGTTTTCCAAGTTGGAGCTCAAAGTCCTAAAACTTCCTTTTTTTACACATATCCTCCCGTGGATAACTCTCCATCTATAATCCAAGCGCTGGTGACTTATTAAAGGCAGAACCTCCAGGCGGTGCTTCAAGGGAGGCTTGTGCAGATGTGAAAATCATAAATCAACAATGTGGAGTTGACTGGTTTGGGTAAGCACACTTCAGCTAAGGACGGCTGTCTGAGTGTGCCATATGTATGGCTGCAGCGAGAACTATCGTTAATCAGAAATGTCAAAATGCAATGCGTGAACATCCCATGTGCGTGTTGGAAATGTAGTACGTGAACACAAGTGGACACTTCGAGTGGATGGAGAGGGAGTATATATTAGTGCAGAGACACAGTGTGTGTGTGTGTGTGTGTGTGTGTGTGTGTGTGTGTGTGTGAAGGGGTATTTACCTGCCACCTGCTTGCTCTTGAGCGAGGCCTCTGAGGCCAGAGCGTACGACATGGTGATGATCCTCTCTTGATCCTGAAGAGCCGAGTCAATGTCCGACAGCACCGGCTTATCCAGGGTTGTGCCTCCGGGCATATTCTGTACACTAGAACACACACAGAGACACTCGGTGCTGAGCTGGATCGCACCACAACAGCCGTTTAATGTTCTGCAAGTCTCAGGGATCGACTGCCCACCTATTTCACTAAAAATAACTTTAAGTTGTTTAAATCTTTAACAGATATGGCGATGAGGAAAAAGGTAGCAGTCGCAGCAAGAAGATGGCATGATCAGGTTCCATCCTGTGTCCGTGTGGGTTTCTTTTGGATGCCCCTGTTTCCTCTTAGAGTCCAAAAGACAGGCCACAACGATCATTGGGGTACACTGAAAAGTACCTTGCCACTGGGGATGCATTGTAGTGTGGCGCAAGCCGAGATAAATAGGGAAAGTGGTGCCAGGAAGGGCATCTGGGATTGAAAGTCGGGCATCTAAAATCTTTAAATCTCTGTTTAGCAACTTGTAAAAACAACTTTAGTTACATTTTATTCCTAATATATTAAAGGTATTGAGTATATGATTTTCAGCACATCTGACTTGCAGATGTGGCAGCATGATTCTCGGGGGAACATTTTTGTGAACCCGGCAAGAATGTGACATCACACAACTAGAAGTGCCATAGAAACTTTGATTAGAAGAGTCTAATCAAGACTTTCAGGTACTTCCCTGTCCCATAACTTGCTTTACCACACCACATGTTGTATTTGCATGATTGATCGTCCATCATGCTTCTTCCAACAGTTTTGACATGCACTGCAGTCAGGAAGCCTCCGGATACCTGTGACAACCCCTCAGCAGTCGCGTTGTGCGTTGTACATGGCGGTTACTCTGAAAACAAGCTGGTAGTGATTTCTACAGTGTGACAAAGTGACTTTGTACCTTGACTTGGCCAGAATGTTCTTGATGCGCTCCACTTTCTGGTAGCGTGCCTCGGCTTCCTGAGGACTGAGTTGCTCCTCGGGTTCGAATTCTACATATCGCTCTGGGATGGCCACCTTCTCAGGCATAGCCAGCTGTACCAGAACAAAAACATAACAAATCCTGTTAGCACATGTCACCATCGTCAGTTATTAACGGAATATATACTAATGTGATCATTAAATAAACAGAACTACATAAAGCATTTACTTCTGTCCGATTTCTTTTGATTGTATCTTTCAAATCTTTTGACACACTTGTATGGTTTTTATATACAGTCTATTTAATGATTTACATTAAATTAGAATTAAGATGAATATTTATCAATGGAAATGTAGTTTAGCTCAGGAAGGCCGTATTTTAGAGATTATCCCTTAAGTTAGCACATCTTAAGACTAAAATTTGTCCTAATTGTGAGCCAAAGAAGTTTGGAATAGAAGCCTGATGGGTACACATCACTGCAACACACAGCAAAATGAAGGTCCTGGGTTCAATCCGTAGATCGGGATGCTGTAGATCCTTTTTGTGTGGATTTTGCATGTTCTACTCGTCCCACAAACTACAAAAAAGCAGGTAAGAAAATGTGTGTGTGGTTGAAAGGTTCAGATAGAGTGGTACCTCTTTGCTGAGGTCCAGCTGATAATCCAGAGGCTCGAGATCGAGCTCCCGGGAAGGGTTCGAGTGCAAGGTGAGCCACTCGTCTGAATGTGAACGCTGTCTTTCCGTGGGCTCGACTGACCATTCCTCACCCTGTACGGCACGGTCCAGCAGCTGCATATCGAACTCCTGCTCGCGTCTCCACTTAGGGTACACACACACACATTTAAAAATCAAATTGCTTTTTATTTGTCATTAGACATATACAGATATACAGTGCAACAAAATGTCTCTCTTCGCATATCCCATCTTGTCTGGAAGGGTCAGAGCGCAGGGTCAGCCAACGTACGGCACCCCTGGAGCAGACAGGGTTAAGGGTCTTGCTCAAAGACCCAGCAGTGGCTATGTAGCAGAGTCTGGATTTGAACCCCCAACGTTTTGGTTCATAGTCCAAAGCTCTACCCACTAGGCTACACTGTGCCCCCCCCAACCCCCCCCCCACACACACACACACACATACAAAACACCTTTTGTATTCTCATTATTACTCAACATTACTTTATCAGACACATTATTTCATCCTAGGGTCAAAACTAGGTAGAAAACGACAGATAAATATGTTTATACGCCTCCGTTGAATTCGACTACACACAGAGACCGAGGCATTCTCATGGAAGCCAGGTGCTTGTGTATCCCTGCATTATTAGAACAAATAGTTTAATAAACAGACAGAATTCCTAAACACAGATGCACCGAGTCGCTCCTTTTAGGGAAACCATTTAAACAGAACGCGCTTGTCTTTGAGCTTTATGAGCAAAAGCTTCAGTGCAATGAGAAGTGTGTGTACATTGTGCATAAATGACCACACTGAAAGTTCCATCACTTCCTCTCGAAGTTTATCATTTCTTTTTCTGGATCCCTTAAACGTGTTAAGTAAATAAGAGAAAAGAAACACAAGCTTCGTAATCAGTTATACGCCACATGTTCGTAAAAACAGATGCGTGTTCTTCTGTTGGCTCGTCGTGAGAACCAATACACAAGCATCAGTGCTACAATGGAACACATAGACCCACGAGCATCACTTTAATAGTCGAATGGACTACACTTGTTGCGTTAAAATGTTGCATTAGCTCATTTATAGATGTAGATCATCTGGCTGGGTTAGGTGCCTACATAAACAACAACTGGCTGTCCCTCAGGATGGAAGCCAGAATCTTGACAGAGTTAATGACAGTATCTGGAATAATGTGATTGAGGTGTGGCTCTCCGTGTACAAAGAAAACAGCGCTCTCTTCGATCTGTGCAAGGGGTCATCATCAGTAAGAGAAGTCGCAATGTAAACCGGATGTGCAAAAATGCATAAAATATAAAAATCCCAGGCATCATTGTGCTTACTTGACAAAATAAAACCATGCAATGAGTCATTTAGCAATAAAAAAGAAACTCCATGTGTATTATTAGCCAAATGTTTATTTATATCCATGCAAACATCTACATAAAAATGAAGGTGAATCCGTTTGGTATTATTTTACAATACGTTCTTATTATCACAACAAATGATGACACTGAATATGTATAGCACACCACTGTACATACATATGGATGGCATGCAAGTGCAAATGAACACATACACCGATCAGGCACAACATTAAGACCACCTTCTCAATATCGTGTGGCCCCAACCCCACCCCTCGATGCCACCAGAACAGCATTGCAACTGTAATGTAGATGCAGATGAGTATTCTAAACTAGCGTTAACATTAACGTGTTCAGCACTCTGTAGTTTTAGATTTGGCTATCCATGACCCCATGGTTTACCACTGTTCCTTTTTCGGACCTCTTTTCATAGATTCTGACTACCGTGGACAGAAAAACACCCCACAAAATCTGCATCTTAATTTCTAACTCGACATTGAGGATAAATGATTCATTTGCTTCCTAATATATCCAAAATGCAGTAATCGAGTTTTTCACGACAATGACAAAAGCCAGTGGTCATAATGTTATGCTTGCTCGGTGTATAATAGGTTCTTCATCATACCATTTATTATCCTGTCCATTCATAGCATAAAACACACACAAACGCACACAGACTCACACTCACATACACACACTTTAAAATGATTTTAGAAATTTTTAGAAAACATCAAGACATCTAAAACAATGGCTTGGTGTGAAAGACTGTTAGTAAGAAAAGACAAAAATGAGTAAAGGGATGAATTAAGTCTGTTCTTCTGTTCTTACATGCATGTCAGTTCTCTAAACTCCAACTTGTTTCATAAATGGTTACAAACAAAACGGTGAGGTATAAAACGAGCAAGCAATTTGTGTGAAGTAAGCACAACGATGCCTAGTCAGAAGCATCCCCACGTCGTAGTTCTATTATAGTTGTGTTACATTGTAGCAGGGTTATACATGGCTAGAGGTCTGAGAGCTTGGAATTCGGAGTTAACGGGACCTGATGTTACACACTGATCATCCGACAGCATGATGTTAGCAATGCAGACACACAGGCTACGCGAGCACATGGCTCAGTTAGTATTAGCGCTAATGCATGAATATGTCAGCATCGGCAGCCTCTTAAATAATGAACGTGATACTTTAGACATCTTTCATTTAAAGAATGTATCAGCACATAAATCGACGGAATATTGGTTCATACAGATGAAAAAAAAGTAAAAGCTACTTTTAAGAACAATAAACGGTTAAATAACCGACAAACAACAAAATCCTCTCTTAATTAAAAGATTAGTTTTTATATAAAGTAGAACTGCAGATGGGTCGTTCAACAGAAATGGTGCAAATGTAAATGCTTACATAATCAGCTGGAATATTCTTATTAATGGTATATATTCAATAAATACGGACAGTTTAAACACTATTTGAAAAACAGGTTTATTTTAAATAATATGATATATGGCCACGAACATCAGGGTGTTCCTTTTTAAGTTGTATGTTACACGTTAAAAGATTTGAAAGTACTGGTGTTATAGCTCATTTCGAATCTAGCTAAGGGTGTGATTATTTTCACATTACTATGAATTAAAGAATAAAATTAGTGATAATTAAAGAATCACTATCTCACAGAGAGAGATATTCTTATGAATTTTGAATTATTCATCCTTGCTGAATCCTTGCAACACAAACGGCAAACAACACATAGATTCTTATATGTATATAAAATACATACCCCTCTCTCTCTCTCTCTCTCTCT
>JAOUQU010406438.1:0-11835 GCA_028566735.1 Ammoglanis amapaensis
TGTGTGTGTGTGTGTGTGTGTGTGTGTGTGTGTGTGTGTGTGTGTGTGTGTGTGTGTGTGTGTGTGTGTGTACGCATGGCACTTATGTTAATATGAGTTTGACACCCCTGTTCCAATTGGGAGCAGCCATGGTTTGGAGGTTAGAGAACCAGTTTGATTTCAACGGAAGTGCCTTTAAGTAAAGCACTGAATCCCAAACTGCTCCCCGGGAGTTGTGGCAAGAGCTGCTCACTACACCAGCATGTGTGCTCATTGATGCCCCCTACTGTGTGTTCACTAGTGTGTGTAAATGTGCATTTCACTGAACAGATTGGATTGAATTGGGAAAATGAATTCAGCTCTATGTAAATAATGCACAGGGTTGAAATAGTATTCTAAATACCCAGTTCAAACCACACATTTGTTGTCTTGTTTTTCACTCACCGAGCAGCAGGCTAACGAGCAACTTTGTGTTTGATCAGCTACCCATCACTGCACCGCCTCACTACCATTTTAGGGGAAAATGTATTTGAAGCAGCTACGTTTGGTGGAAGGAAAGTATTCCCGTACCACCCAACAAAAATCTTAAAATTGAGGTGGCAATTTAGCTTTAAGCCAGAAACAACAGAACCCACATCTTCTACATATGATTCATGATTAGAGAAAAATATTGTGTAGTGTGTAAACCCAAAAATAATGCAACCAAATATTTAGTAATTATAGTGTATTACAAAGCAAAAACAATATTATCAAGTGTAACTGGCCTAGCACATATACAAATAAATTTTATGTGTGCCAAAAGAAATAAAGCCACAAACAAAAATCTCTGAAGCGATCTAACAAATTCAGCCAATTAAAAAATCGTCTGTGCTGCCACTTAGTGCTGACCAAACGTGTTGCACATAAATAATTGACCAATAAGTGAGTATAAAAATCTCACCTTTTGGCCCTCATCTGTTCCTGTAGTCTGCTGTACATTTCCAACACTAAACGAGAAAAATGAACAAATGTAATAATAAGTAAGTTATCTAATATTATCTAAGCATTATCAAAATATGTTAATCAATTATTAATTAAATGTTAACACAGAATATTTCCTGTTAGTGAATAATTTGGCAGAATAAAAATGTGATAACAGGCCAACCTTAGTCAAGTGGTTAGAATACAGGACTAGTAAACTTCACCACTACTAGGTTGTTGCTGTGGGGACCTTACCAAGTACCTACCTAGCTGTAAAAAGTAACTAATGAAAATCACGTAGGATAAAAATGTCTGTAAATGTTAATTGATCATTTCAGACACGCGAATGAAGCTTTACTTTACTATGTTTTTTTAGGGAAAGTGTGAACAAGATTTACAACTGTTTGAAATGTTAAATTGCCAGCTAGATAATCACTATTAAGTTTTGACCTTTGATCCAGAGAAAAGCTTTTTGTTGACTTTTTAAGTTCATAGTGTCACAATGATAACACTTTACAAATTGCCCCTTGTGTTTTGAGGTAGAGTTTATTTCAGAACACAAATGAGAAATTTTGGAAATTTCCTATTTATGAAAATTGATGGGGACCGGCAAGGAAGCATGTCGTGTCAGAGCGCTTATACACTGGGTATCATTTCCATTCTAGGTAAAAACTTTAAGGGGAAAAAGTTTTTATGTGATTATGATGTTAAAAAAATCTATATCTAAGACAATTGTTGCTAATGTTGACTATTTAGAATAGTATAGATGAACCGATGAATGAATAGATAATATACATGTTTGATATATAACTAATCATTTAGCACTGTACACTAATTCTGTATTTAAAAGACTCATTCTCATCAACACTTTTGATTATTAAAATTTCCTACCTGGCAGGCAGTGAGTGAGTTTGTCAATAGTGGTGGCGATGTTCCTCTGCTGCAATCGGCAACTTCTTAATTCATCCATTGATGTCAGGAGCTAAACGAAACAAAATGTGCTCTTACTGATATACGAAGCAGATTCTAAATAAGTAACATCAGAAAGGGTTCATACCTCCTTGCCATCAGCCTGTAGCTTGCGATTGGTTTCAGTAACCTGACTCTAAAATGGAAAACACAAGAGACTTCAATTTACAAAGATGCTCCCAAAAATCCCTTTGTGTATTTGTTTTTATAATAAACAAATCATGCATCATTACTGAGATCATAAGTAAAACGATAAAAAGACAGTGTGAATGATGATTAAACAAGAGAACTCCATGCTTAAAAGTCCAATTTGATTAGTTTTATTTAGAATTCAGCCCACCATACCGAGCATGTGTGCTCAATGCTGCCCCCTATTGTGTTCACTCGTGTGTAAATGTCTTTCATTTGGTTCATTTCCATGTATATGTGTATAAAAAGCACGTTAATAAAATACTGAAGTAGTGGTACTTTAAATTCTAACATTTAAAAATGAAACAGACAAAAAGAACGATTAACCATCTATCCACTTCATTCAGAAAATGGAATATTAGAATCCTAAATCTACAATTTTAAGCACATTGTGTGTTCTCTGAAATACTTCTCTTGGCTAATTGGATTTGGCTAACCTTGAGTTTCTGGGCCTCGCCGCGGACTTTAAGCAGCTCTGTGATGGAATCCACAAAGCCCTGGAAATGATGGTTGCACATCTTCTCGATCTCACGATCATGATTGCGAATGCGTCCTTCCAGTTTCTGCATAAAGAGCCCGTGTTCTTGTCCATCGTACACCGATCTGTGAGGGAAAAGATTTAGGACATTTTGAATAGGTATTATTGCTGAGAATAAAGGACCATTTCTGGGATGAAGAAAAGGCATTCAGTCCTAAGTGTTCCTGCAGTGTGTCCAGTCGTTCTAGTAAAGTTGCAGCACCATTTGAATCAGTAACGATCCAAATTTTTTGTCCAAATGTGGTTTGCATGTTCTCCCAGTGTTTGGCATGTGTGTAAAAATCTGGAGCTTTTATAGAAAACTAAAATAAAAGTAAAAGTAAAATACTAAATTGTTTGTGTGTGTTAACTGAATCTAATAATCTTGTTTAAACAGTGGTCGTCTGGTCCGGCCATGGATGTAACCGAAGTGTGAATCAGTTCAATTTCACACGCATAACTATTTGCATCCACTAGATGTCAGGAGCGCACTTGTTTTTCTTTCTTTATCTTGTAATGTCAGGTAACATTAATGAGAAGAAATATTCCTTACACAAATCACATTAAACACAGATATGGAACATTATGAATCTTTAATGATTTTAAGACTAAGAATTTTCAAACTAAATTTAAGCTAGTCTACATTACAGTGAACCCCTGAGATATGAATTGAATTGGTTCAAGACTTGTTCTGAAGTTTAAAAAAAATAATGTAAATAAAACTAATGATCTAGACCTACATACCTCATTTTTAAGTTATTCATATCAGTGTGCTACATGAGAAGTGAAACTAAATTAAAACCCTAGGTCCCAGTTTTCCCAAGAGGGAATATATACATTCTATAAAATATAGCATCAAATATTACATCAAATATAAGTAGAAAATATAGTAGAAACAGAAATACAGGGGTGGCTCAATAGCTGAGTGCATTGTCACCTCACAGCACGAAGTTCTTGTTCTCGCAGCGTGCGCAGGCCTCCCAGGGTACATGCAGTCAGGTTAATTACAAATGTTTAGAATGTAATCTCTGTGTGTGTGCGTGCGTGCGATCTGCAACAGACTGCCAACCTATTTTAATCTTTAGTATATTTCGCCTAGCCAAGTACGAGTCACATTCTGACCCTAAAAAGGTTTAGGCAGTGATAAAGTAATGAATAAATAGAAATACAATCATTTAAGCTTTAAAACAATTATAAATAACAAATATTAGAAATAAATCTTAAAATATAGAAAACTTAAACAATGTAATAAAAAAGCATTTTAGTTTTAATTAACTCACTTTGCTGCTTTGGCTGCATATACAAATTACAATATATTTAAAACAAATACAATATATTAAAAACAAAAAACAGTCCACAGTCAGATTGTTCATGTCCTAATTGGAAGAAAACTGAAAAAAGTTTCTCTTGCTATATAATATTGCATTTTCAGTTCAGAATGACGCAGCATGAGGCCGCTGTGAGAATTTCCTTTTTAAAAGTTCCCTGCGGAGGGTTTCATCTTTTCGGAATGGGTGAGACATTGTATTGGAGCGCTCATTCCACTAAAACACTAGAAAAGATGTGAGGCATGCTGAACCAAGCGAAAGGAGCTGAAAGGACAGTTTCAGTTCCTACACGATCAAACCTAAAGGCCAAAATAAAAAAAAATGATTTAAAAGCCTTTCAAAAAAAACACCATTTATCAAGATGACACAAATAAACACTCACTGCCTTTGCAAAAAGTGGCATTGTATAAAACTGGGTTTTAAAAAGATCCTGGAGCATTTTACCTGAGCACACCCTTCCTGTGAAGGAAATGCCCCTCTCCAAGTAGCAGTCTTGACGTAACCTAGGATTTCCTCCGCAAGTAAACACAGCCTACCAAATCTCCCAAAATGCTTTACTGACTCCAGAACAAGTTTATTATGTTTCCAGCAAACGTTCCCACAATTCAACACTTGTGTAGCAGAATCATATGTAACATTCAAGACATGAAATGATCGTTCATTATTCAAGCCACATCAAACACTGTGATGGATAATTTTGTATCTTCAATTTGGCGTAACCTGCATCTATTTATGGTTTTAGACAAGTTCGGTTGTGAACAGACTTTGATAATAAACCATGATCATTGTAACTTATCTGAACCTTGGAATTAAACACTGGAACATTAATTGTACGTACAAGGACAAGATAAAGGAGTTGCTGATTATATGTATGATGTTTTTTAACTAGACCATAATTCACTAAAAAAACACAAGTGTTGCATAAGGTGAAAATAATTGACCTCCCCTAGTGTCCTAATGATTAACGAGCTAATATGTCCATCCATGAAATATGATTAAAACAAGCACAGTTTGTTCTATAAAGTCAAATTTAAATAAAAATGATTTAGATGGCAAAATACAATAAAAAGCATGTGATCTATATCTACATTTAATCTTTATTTCAATTGTTATTACTACACAGGACAGTTGACTTATTATATGAACGGGTTCCAAAGGATGGGTCTTTAGTCAAAATATTCCTGTTAAATTATTTTTCCCCATAAACCATCGACCCTCTTATCTAACCTTTGTAATGTATTAAATGCTTTTGTTATAAGCGATATATATTTTTAAATATATTTCCCTTAAATCCTAAATTCGAGAACAGAAAATACTGTACTACATAACACTAAACATGACAGATGGGTGATGTGTAATACAGCAATAAATATTCATTTTGTCATATTCTCAGCACATTTACTTTCTAAACGCTCCACCCCATTTGCGTTTTTTTTATTTAATAAACGTGAAATTTTTTTACATGCATCACTTCCAGAATATATTAAGCTGTTGGCGGAGTCGTTAGCCCTCACCCAAGTTTATACAGCAATAAAAACACAGAGGTCCATGATTATCCTACACTATTTAGAGGCTAGATTTGCACACAAAGCTTTACAAAGCCTTACAAATAGATTATTGTTTACTGTTAATAGGCTAGAGGAAAAAGTTGTGCATCTCAGCCAGCAACACAACACTTCCTGTGGGATTTTCCTTTACCAGTAACTGCGGCACAGTGTCTCCTGCATAAATCCAACATCCTTTCACAATCTTCAACTAATCTATCAGGTGGGGTTCTGGTGAAGTTTGCCATGCGATAGGTGAAACAGGAAGTTCTAGAGCAAATCAGGTAGTTATGTTAGCACAATACCACAAAAGTCAAAGCACACTTCACCAGACATCAAACTATTTTAATAACTTATAGATGGATAGAATTCAGTGTTTATAGGAAGACCAGAGACCCCCACTGAAAAACAAAAGCAAACAAAAAGTGAATGTTGCTTATGTCCTGTTTAAATATGATTTCAGATTCTCTCTGCTCATTTGACAATGTTAATGTAAACAGCCTCACAAAAAAAAAGAATATACACAGTAATTAGAACTACTTAAGAAAGATAACTTGTAAATGAAACATGTTAAACTTCAGGCAGTGATCTGCCATTGTACTACAAGTTAACAAAGCAAATCAGATACTATATCACTATTGCCTAAAGGCATGATATGATAAATTTCCACCAGCCTTATTGTGAAGTGCAAACTGTGGATCAGGTAAAAGTGATGAAATAAAATTACTGAGGCGAGGACCTGCTCATTTTTATTCTGGCAGAGTACGTGTTGCTCTGATAAACACAGCTGCAAAGCCCAGCTGAGACTGCTTATTCAATAACAGACATCTAGAGGAACCTACTGAGATGCACAAAAACGTGTTAAATAAATGAACCCACTGGGCATGAAAATTCCCGTTAAACCAGACTAACACTGACTGTCTATCTGTCTCTATCTATCTGTATCTATTTATATGTCTATCTATCTAAGCGTGTGTGAAAATGGATGGGTGAATGGGTTATCGGACGGATGGACGGATGGATAGATAGAGTGAATCACAAAAGTGAGTACACCCCTCATATATTTGCAGAAATTTAAGTATATCTTTTCATGGGAGAACACTTACAAAATGACACGTTGACACAATATAAAGTGATCTGTGTGCAGCTTTTATAACAGTATAAATTTATTCTTCTCTCACAATAACTCAATATACAGTCATTAATGTTTAATGTCCTCCAGCAACAAAAGTTTGAAACACACCACTAAGTCAGCCACTGCTTTTATTGAAAAAGCTGAGGGTAAAGGTGATAAACTGGCCAAGCATGTCTCCAGACCTAAACCCATTAGAACATATTTGGAGCAACCTCAAGCGGAATGTGGATGAGGGCTAATCCAGAATATCTGCCAGTTCAGTCATGTCATCATAGAGGTGTGGAAAAGCATTCCAGTGGCAACCTGTGAAGCTCTGGTAAACTCCATGCCTTAAAGAGTTAAGGCAATTCTGGAAAATAATGGAGGCCACACAAAATATTGACACCTCAAGAACTTTCACTTATGCATGAACTCACTTTTGTTGCCAGTCAAAATGTCATTCTGTCAATGTTGTCTGGCAAAATGTGAGGGGTGTATTTTGCTTTGCTCTGAAGCTATTGCATAAATTACACTCTGGTATGACAGAATAAAAAAATCAACACTATACCAAAATTACCCTACAAGTCCATATATTGTCACACTGAGTCATAAACAGTCAGTTGTCTCAGTTTGTGATTAGCATGTTTAGTTACTGCTTGTAATAAATTATTTCTGTAAAATGGCCTCATTGTAAAAGCAGAAGTGGTTTTACTAGTGCCATTTATGTTCACTGCTGTTCAATCTTCTTACACTGTATTTATAAATTAACAGATAAAAACGTATATGAACTCTCGATTGGTGCAGAAATGAAATACACTGGCCTACTACTGATGGAATCCAGGCAGTTGTCTTCATTTAAACATGAATAGCTACGTCAGAGCGGGGGATGTCCAGGACCCTGCCAGAAAATAGAGACTAGTACAGGGTATGTTACAGCACTGAATTTAGGGAAATCCAGCCCACCTAGTAGCTGTACTACTACTACTACTGCTGTTGCAATATCCTTACTGGGCCCTTTCAAAAGCACTATGGTGACATATATCAGCAGTTTTATTTTCATGCATAGTTGTCTACCTAAACTAAAACAAGAAAATGTTTACTATATATGCACTTCTGTAAGCAGCTCTGGAGAAAAATGTCCACAGTGCAGAAAATCTAACTAGGATTACATTCATAACGGATAAGATTTACTTGTTACTTAAGATTCAGCTGTGCACATGGATATTTACAGTTGACACAAAGTGTCAATTGTAAATAGAAAGTGTTTTAGTTCATAGATTTAAATGATGTTTGTGGTTTTCTTGATTTAGCTTGAAAAATGTGAAACTGCATGCACCATGCGGAAAAAACCACGCAAGTTGTGCTGCGTCTCCTGTTAGAACGGATGGATCTAATGAATAAAACTTCTTATTCTGCATTTCTTTAATCTGATGGCAGGTGACTAAGCAGACGAGAACATCTACATTTTGTACATTACATTTATTAATAAATAAAATTTCAGAACGAAACAGATCTTCTTTCAGAGGCTGTGCATACGATGTGATTATGTAAAGAGGTGAAACGTGGCCAGAAACGTTCGTGCCAACTACCTACTCGACCACCATGCGTTTAAATTATTTATATTAGACTCTACAGGAATAATCACACCAGAACCATTGATTAGAGCATGTTGTTCCCTTTGTCGTTCAGGAATAATAGTGAAATGAATTTAAACAACAAAATCTTATGTATCACAGCTTTCAAATCATTTTAGAAAGGATTTGGAGCGGTCAGTCAAAGAGTAGTAGCAACCAGACACTATGAGCTCAGAGGCCATAAATAAAAATCACTCAGCAGATCAGTGTATAAATGGAAAAGTATAACAGCTAATCAGGAAAACCAATATAGACAAAGATTAGGGTTGCACTGGATATACGATTCCGGTTTGTCGGATACCAGACCAATTTTAAGCTATCCGGTCCCAACCCAGTTCCGGACTGAAATTAAGCCTCTGTGCCGGATATCCAGCCGGATAATTTGAGGTCGTTAATCATCACATGATCATTCTGTATCTGTTGGTTCTGTATTTTGTAAAGTTGCTTTGAGACTTTGCTTTGAGTCTGCTGTAAAAAGTGCTGTATAAATAAAGTTGACTGACTTTTTGAACAAAATACGAATTTCAGCACGTTAAAAAAAAAAAAAGTTATCATGTTGTGAACGGTGAGCGTGGCTGCTCATGCGCACTGGGTCCGCACCTTCAAAAAGTGCATGTAATACCAACACAGAAATGAACCACAGAAGCTTCAAAATGCAGGAAAAGAGATTAAAATGCTTTGTTTCAGTTTTGTTTTATTTGTGTTCTACTTTGTAACAAACTATTTGCAGTGTACATTAAACTTTAACATTAAACTGCACACGTGTGTGTACGACTCATTAAGAAAAGTAGTTATTTACTGACCTAAAAAATGGCAGGAAGTAGAATGACGTCATCGCCTAATTAGCATAATGCGTGTTTTTGAGGGAAAAAAAACACCGGGGGACAGAAAAAAAGTGAGTAAAGTATGGACACCCATTCCCACCACCTAAAATAAAAATAGCACATATTTTTTTCTCATTATTAAGTCAATTGCTATCTCATCATTTCGACTTACCAAGTCATCATTTCGACTTACCAAGTCATCATTTCGACTTACCAAGTCATCATTTCGACATTGTCATTATTTTGACTTACTTTTTTGCCTTTTTAATAAAAAACACATGTGACGGTTTACATAGAGACTCTAATTACTAAACTACAAAGTGTTTTATATGAAGAAAGTAACATTGAGAAACTAAACTTTGGAAGTTGAAGTTACAACTAAAACTGAACTGTGATTTATTGATACTTGTTTAGATATTAGTTTTGTCTAGGTAGGCGGTTTGACACCTATCTCGAATTCTCCATAGTTGCTATGATGAGGTGCTATTACAAAATAGACTTGAGCACCCACTATCCGGTTCCAGTTCCGATTCCAGCAGGATAGTGCCTCAGACATCCAGTGCTTTCCGTTTCCGGCCGGATATTAAAAATGTACTCTCCGGTGCAACCCTAACAAAATACATTGCACACATTGTAGAAAAACATAAAATATACTGCAATTAGTGTAAGACATACCTTGTTTTTTCTATGAAATGGAATCTGCTGTAAGGGTCACTGTAAGGGTAACAAAAGAGGATCTAAACAGGAAATGGCAATGTGGAGTTCAAACCAAATAGTGAAATCAAAGTAAGGCACCCTATTCCAATTAGTTTAGTTTCATTATTTACCTCCAGGAGAACCTTGAAATGTCTTTTTAAAAAGCAGACATTCAATAATAAAGAACAACAGAACAATGAGGCTGTAAGCCGACGTATTAATGGTAACTGGATAAACTAGAACTATTATTTGACTATCAAATTAGGAACAGTTGAGCATGTTTAAATCTTTATTTGATCAGTTTCTCTCTATAACATAAGCTTTTGTCTGTAACCGGCTTAAAGATTAATGTATGGAATTAAAAAGGTCACATTTCCATCAATCAATTATGCAAAAAAAGACCTTAGATCACTTCAGAGAAACGAGCAAGATAGAAAGATTTCTATTTTTCCTTTAACTTCTTTTTTGATTTAACTTCATTCATGCTTCGCTAGACTAGCATGCGACTGACTCAGAGGAATCAACTGAACCTGATTATTTAATTGACAGACTCATATTAGTCTGATACCATAAAGTGAATCAAAAGGACCACCACTAGTACAAACGCGTCTGCGCAGGGATCCGTACATGTCTCGTGCAGTATCCACTCCAAAATCAAGTTGAAAAGATCACAAAGTCGTGTAAAAATCAACATTTAAAGCTTGAAACATTGGTTTTTTTTGTATTTAGTTGATGTGATATTCAAACCTTTTCTCCTCAATCAAGCAAAAACTTGCATGGAAGCAAGAAAAAGTTTTATTTTAATTCTTCAAAATTCACTTTTCACTCAACTAGGAACCTACTCAAATTACAAAGCTCTACTTCCACAAGACTTTTTTATGATGGATGTATTCTTTTTGTACAGTCTGTAAGCAATAAAATGAAGGAAGCTTAATATGTATACAGGTCATAATGCTTCAATGGGAGACCCTAATAACACATATGTTAGACCATGTTGACAATGTTGATTCTTTGTGTAAATAACCTTATAAACCACAATTTTATGCTGATTCAACAAAGGAATTCATGGTTTTCACAACTATACAAACTCTTAGAGTTGCATTTGTGAAAATACAAAAATATGCAGACTCTGGAACTTGTCTTGATGCCTGTACTAGAACATTAGAATATGCTAATAACAATAGCTGGGAATTACAATACTTGTTTTGCAAATGTGATTTTTATTTTTCTCAATCACAAATCTAGTTTTTATTACAATATTTATACATTACGGTATGAGCTTTTCCAGTATGGCAATACATGCATATGTACACCAAAATCAACCTGAAAAGGTGTAACAGCAAGCACGTCGGAGCCTGTCATGGTATTTCACCAGCCTAGTACAGACTGTAGAAATCAGGGAACTCCTCTCCTCAAAGGGAATGTCTGAAAGTCTAAACACTTCTGGGTTTAAGATTTAGCAATAATGAAGCTGCAAATTTCTGCAAAACAATAGGTCCTTACATATTAACTTAAGTCACAGAATTTCAACAATTAAGTCACAGATTATTCACAGAAACTTTTGGTTTGGGATGTGTCAGAAAACCACCACATGTTCTGACATGCACACAAACAGTTTATCAAACATATAACAGATCATTTGCATGACTAAAAGCACAAACGATAACATATCAAATATTGCTGCAGAATGCTAAAAGCAGAGAAGCCTACATGTGTGTGCAAAACTACACAATTCGACACCTCTAGATTAAGCTTGGTGATGCTTGAATGAAAACAAATATATGAATAAAAACCTTCACCTGCAGCAGACTCACAACAGAATTTTGAGACCGCTTAAAAAATACCACTTACCCAACCTACTGCAAAAATATTTTCATGTCAATGTAAAATTATAACAAAAAAGTGTGATTTTTTTTTGTGTGGTAAACCAGCTGATTGTATCTGTATTTAGTAGGGCTGTCCACAACCAAGGATTTTGTTGGTCGACTAGTGGTCGTCATTTACTTCAACTAATCGACTAATAATCGACTAAAAATATCATTTAGACCGGGATACATATTAGTGAAGTTTTACCTTTAATG
>JAOUQU010406472.1:0-11834 GCA_028566735.1 Ammoglanis amapaensis
GAAATACTCTGGGATCGGTAACGATCCACAGAGTGACCCAGGGTCGATTTCGACTAGAGGGTAAAAATCATCATCATCATAATAACATTATATGTAAATAGTAATTTTGTTGTGATTATTATTAGTGGTATTAGTAGTGTTTTTATTAGCACTAATACTATGTTAGTATTAAACATTTATACTATTTTTACTACACTAAAACAATATTATATATTATAGTTATTAGAAGTAACTTTTTTATTATTTTCATTATTATTATTATAATAATTCACTTTTTCCAGAGTTTTATCTCTTCAACAATGAACAAAGACCTGAATTTTACACCTTCAGGTGGGGCAGCGATCTGATAAGCTTCACGACCACTTTAAGTCTCGCTCATGTCGCCTGAGGTAGGGCAGAATGGACTGGTCATGTTGAGACACAGCATGTTGTTTCAGGTCAAGGACTTGCCTCAAACCTTCAAGGCAGAGACGTCTGTCTGTGATTTGAGAATTAAACCCCTATTGGTTTAAAACCAGTGAATTGGTAGAAATAATAAAATCTGAAAACTGATTGCATTCATTAAAAATATCATTTAAAAATGTTACAAATGAATTATTTTCTTCTGGAGGAAACACAATTATCCAGAGTTTCTCGCGGCGCTTTGCTGCGATTGATGGGATTGCCATCTGGCTGACGTTTTATGCCGCTGCTCTAATGCAGACCGCGCTGGCTCAGGCCGGGTGTCATACGGTCCTGCGCCAGTCAAGGGCTGTAATTCAGTGACTGGACGCCGGCCAGGAGAAGCTAGTGAGTCTGGGGCGTGTCGGTGCCAGCAGAAGTTTGTTATCGGGGCAGCTTTGATTGCTCGGCACATTCCATACAACCTTCAGAAAGAGCCTGGAGACCCGGCTCCTCCAGGAGGACTCAGATATTGATGATGGCTGTTATCTGGGATCCTGAGTGCTTTTTTTCTCGAAGTGGCCAATGACCTGTGATCCTCATGCACACATAAATTATCTGCTAACGATCATTTGTTGATTATTATTTTTATTTATGCATTGTCTTTCACCTCTGTACTGGTGCCTTGGGCTATTAACCCTTATGAGTCCTTATGAATCATCCAAACCCCATCGCCCACTTTTAAGACCTCCACTGCTGTACAGCCACCTTGGGTTACAGACCACAGTCTTTCCAATATGTCCGAGACACATGCTGCCTGCTTTTGACTAAATGAGCACAAATTCCTACAGATGCATCTTACAAATAGCAGCTATAGTTATAGTGTTTCAAAGACGCTAAATTACAAATAAATAACTTTTGTTTCTTAGGTTTTTTCCCCAAGCCAGCAGACACAGGTAAAACAGACAGTGCTAACTCTACCCACTAGGGAGCGCTCAGATAAGCTCTGGGACGAAGCAACAAAGTGGCACAAATATCACAGAAGTACTTCAGAACATTGTGAGAAATCGTATTAATACTTATTTTCTCATAATGGGCTGCTTCAATCTGACGGATTCGAATGTGTCCTTCCCGACTCTCTGCGGTCTAGAGGCAGAAGTGGAGGTGGTGCCGATGCCCGGGAGGAGAGTCTGAGTCACGGCGTGAATACGTGGGTGATGAAGTGAAGAAGTATTCAAAACTGAATACCGAGTGTTTGAGTTGTGGGGGGGGGGGAGGGAGGGGGTCTGTCAGCTGGATTTATCAAGGCTAATTACATAATAGAAGATTTGTTATGTAATACAAGAAGAATAAACTTGAATCTGATTAGGGTGGGCAGTAAACATACAACCATCTTTATACACAAGTGCAGACTCTTATAACGGCTTAGGTTTAAAGCAACGGGACACATGAACTAGAGGGTCAAATGTATTCAAATAGGTGTATTACTATTTGGATGTGATTTATTGGGATCTACAGAATTCCATATAGAAAACAACAGTTTAGGAAAGGGCCTTTCCTGTTCCAGCATGACTACACCTCTTTGCACAAAGCAACATCTATAATGTAATGAATAAAAGCACAGGCTGCTTTGGACTTCTATTCAGGTGTCTGAATACTCATGGCTGTAAACCAATTTCCCTCCACTTCATAGAATTCTCTAAAATCATTGAACACAATTAATTCTTCCTATTTTTCCAGAATTTTTATTTTGTTATGAAGCCTGTGGTGTCCGGCATGCCAAATACGGGCATACAGCGGCACCTTAAATACAATCTTAGACTCACCTCTTATAGGGCTGATAGGGTCACACCATCATTCCCTCTCACCACCGTATGTGTCTGTTGCAGTAGCCTTCTCACAGCCAGCAATCACGTTCTTGAGTTCCATTAATCCATTGGTAGGGACCGCCACTAATATCCAGCCACTTCCAGTGTTGTCAGATCGGTCCGGTTAGGTGATCGGATGGTATATGGTGGGTTCGGGAAAGTAATATGTGCTGGTTTCTGTTTGGTTTTACTAATAGTTATGGCTTGCATTTTTTCTAGGCTTAAGATAGCTAAATATTAAACACCCAGTAGTGGCTTCGTTAAACTTTGATTGCTTTTGCTCTTTGGGACAAGCAGGAACTCAGATCTAACCTCTTCACTCTCTCACCCGGAACTTTAGTTCATGAGCTCCAGTCACAGTCCGTGTAGAATTGCCCTTGCCATGCTGCAGACCAGGGTTCGAGTCTGGATCGTTCCGCTCAACCACATTCAATTTGTTGGCGGCAAGCGAAAGGTGTTTAATCCATATCCGAGAAACCAATATGTGTATTTAAACAATAAAAGTCAGATTTGAATTTCTTTTTTTGGAGTCCTTGTGCTTTTCTGCATCATGTCATATTCTTTTTCTCTAAGATTGTCCTGGTATTTTCCGCTTTGTCTCGGTTTGTCCATGATTTGTTTTGCATAATTGCAACATTACATTCTAATACTATTGGTTTTTGAAATGGGATTTCTAACAAGCTCATGGTCGGTGTCTAAATACTTTTGGCAGTGATACATTTGTTAATGTTCTGAAAGCATTAAACACAATTCATTTATGAATTAGATCGATCATCACAACCTAGAACCTTTTTCAAACATGACCAGGTGACCACCTCCAGTCATCCGAGCCCTGATTCCCACGAGTGGCAAGTCAGAGTATTCTACCACCTCAGTGCCCCCCTAAAATGCATATTGTTACCTCACAACAGTAAGGAATATGTGGAACATGTATGTAACATGTTACATAATGTGGGTGTATCATACGTGTTAATAGCAGAAAGAAGACTTTTTTTCAAAACGATACCCAACATTCAAATGATTAATGAGTACACTTGTATTCACTTTATTTCAAAAATTGTATGAGGATACACGTTTGGATAGCCCTGGTCTCAAAAAACGAGGGTTAAGGGATTTGCTCAAGGGCTCAACAGTGTTTAAAAGCAACAATTCAATTACTGCTACAACACAAAAGAATGAAAACAATCCTGCTTTTAGGTTTAAAACTTTTTCTTGGCCAGGAAAACTGGTTTTCTTTTCTTTCAGATAAATGTCTTCATTTCTTTATCCCCAATCCACAGACACAGACTTAATTGAAGCGGTTATTTACAGAAAAGCTTTTTTAAAGCCACATTTCTGATGGCATTAGCACGGCGCTGTGGTCCTGAGGGGAGATCATGAAAATAATGCACTTCTGTAAAAATGTTAACTGGCATCGTGGCAGCAGATGCTTTTCTTTGCCATCTAAACTTTATGGCTGGCAGGAGCCCCCTAATGTGAGCGCTCCATCATGAGTCGAGGAAGAAAATGGATGGGAGGAGATGGGTTGGGGGTGTGGTGAGTATACCAACAGGTGGCAGTAGTGCATCACAGTAATGTTGTGTAACTGCTGGGGTGTGTGAATACGGTGCTGGATCTGTCTGTAAATCTGGTGATCTGCTTTGCTGCCTCTGATCAAAGGATTTTAATCAAATCCTGAATTCATAATCAGATTATGGAAATGCTTTACTTAAACAGCAGTTCTTAGATGACTAACAGTGCTAGAGTAGGATGAGCCCTTCTTGTTTAGTCAGATTAGAAGGAAGGAACGAAGGAACCCCCAGCAGGTGCATTTTAAGGAATCTAAGAATTTGGGAGTGTAAGATGCCGTAAATGTGTCACACAATTTCAGACCGACTCAGTCACCACCATCCTCAAGCAAAAAGGATTATTCAGTAATCAAGTGACTAAAAAAAGCATAATTAAGGGATTTGCTCATGGGTCCAACAGTACATCACCCAGTGCTAGCAGAGGGGTCAGGATATTTACCAAATGAAAATGATGTAGGTTTAAAAAGTCATGAAAAATTTAAATAAAGGAGATATCTGGGATAATCTAATAAAAAATTAGATAATCCTGGAAAAAAATTGATAATCCTGGAAAAAATGCACAATCCTAGAAAATTGTGACATTCCTGTAGAAACAGGACAATACTGGAATATTAAAAAAAACTGGACAATCCTTGGAAAATAGGGAATTGCTATAAAAAATGGGACATTTTTATGACCCTATATTGGCCCTATAAGAGGGTGAATTAGTATCGATGATTTGATCGCTGCAAGGAAATGATCCTGGAGTGATAACAGTTCATATCAGCGGGTCAAGACTGGTGGCGGGCGGTCATTTTATCAATCTGCTTCAGGCAAAGAGCATCAAATTAGTCATGCTAATGCATATCAGAATTGCAGGCCACAATGCCGGCCCATCACTCCATCATTTATTTATATATTTCTCACAAATGGTGCCTTTGTTTCCAAAGCCAAAATCAGGCATGTGAGCACAGAATGAGGCACGTCAGTGCCAGTTTTGGTTTATTTCACAGTCAGGCAGTGATGCTGATGGCATGGAGAACGATCCACTGGAGTTGCTTATGCTACCGAGCGAAGGATAATCAGGATTCGTCTCTTTATTCTATTTGATGGTGCATGAGTTTGGGGGATGTTTGCAGGCTTGATGCAATTAATTCAGGAGCATTATTGCCATTTTATTATTGCAATTCAATGACAAATCTGAACAAATCACTAGAACCAGAACAAATGGCTTTTTGAAAGGTTTTATATTCATCTAATTACACATTTTTTAATCCGTGTACACATAAACACTGATGGCACTTTTCCTCCAGCATGGTGTTGGCGCCAAATGTATGAACGGCTCAGTGCTTTTCAGATACAGAACCACAGATTCTCAACCAGCAAGACAGGTCTTGTTCTGGTCCTATAATCTTGTTCTTCTGGAACTAGCAAACCTGTGACACAAGCAAATGAATGATGGGACATGAGGGTCCACAAGTGGTTATATACAACCGCTAGATTGCATGCTGTTCTCCAGCAACACATAATCTGACTAAAAATGTCCCACTTTATTTGAAGAAAGATTGAAGAAAGCTCAACTGTCTGTCAGTCTGTCCGTCCGTCCATCTATCCAATTGTCTGTCGATCTATCAGTTGGTCTGACCACCAGTATGTCAGTCTGTCTTTTGTTTGTTAGTTCTATTATTTCTATCTGTCTATCTATCTATATGTCCATCCATCCATCTGTCAGTTCAATCTCATTTTCAATCATCCATTCCTCAGTGTGTCGGTGATTTTGTTGGAAGAGCATGACCAAGTATTCTAACACTACTACCCTGACCCCATTATTCCCCAGATTTGAATCAGGTCATCTTGTCTATATGGATCACCCCTGATACCCGTGGCAGCTGTCGAATGCAAATTTTAGTGTATATCCAAAACAACATAGCCATTGGAGTTAAAATGAGTCTGGGATGCAAACCGGATGTCTTTAAGTGACTGGTATTCAGATCTGATTTTAGAAGAAATTTATCAAACTGATCTTGTATGTGACCTTTATACACGTCCTTGTTCTTATATTCATCAGCATGTAAAAGGACAGGAAGTGAACCCATGTCATCAATCTTATACCCAGAGATGTGATGAATGTGGGTCAGATTTGAAACCTGAAATCATTTAATGAGCTGTTTGGTAAAACACAGGACATGACGGAATCTTAATAATAATAATAATGCAACTGAGATAAAACGTGCTGCTCCATGGACTATCAGGCTCTACAGCGCCACCAAGTGTTGGATAGGCAAGGTCGCTACGAACTGAGAGTTTATATGAAGATAAAGATGTGTGTATTATATCATGACTAAGACCCCTCTTGATTCATGGCTGATCATTTTTATGTGTTATGAGATTTAAGGTTTAAAATTTAATTTAAAATATAAGCCCTCCCAGAAACCACCGAGATTGCATTGTAGTGTCTACAGTCCAAAATGTATGAGAGCAATATTTAGTCAGACTAAAATTACCCACTTGTCTGTTTGTGTGTGTTTATCTGTGTCTGTCTGATTGTCAGTCTATCAGTCTACAGTCATTGTAATAACCTGTCTGTCATTCTGTCCATTTGTCTAGCTAGTCTCTATAGTCTATCTATTTCTTTCTTAGTATGTCTGTCTGCATATCTATATTTACTTGTTAATGTCTGTTCATTTCTATTTGTCTGTCTATGTTTCATTAAAAAGAATCCGATGGATAGAATTCACTTGTCTAAAAGGTCTCGGCGCCATTTAATAATCTGACGTAATTGCGACGTCGATTCTGATTGGTCATAAATGAAAAGAGGCGTGTCTCTCTTGGAGCGAGGTTCATACCTTATATATTATACGTGTTTAATACCTCACACATGGCTAGAACCATGATCATTGTTTTTCAATAATTTTTAATGTTGTTATTACTGCAGGTGATGTGACATTAATAAACCGATTTCTGAAAATATTCTTCCTAGCAGGCATACGTGCGCCCGGCTTTGTGCAACAGTTGTGAAACGACTGCTAATCTACCTTTCAAAGGGAGGCACAGTGGCTTAGCGGTTTTGCATGTTCTCCCAGTGTCACTGTGGGTTTACTTCAAACGCTCAGGATTCCACCCATATTCCGAAAATATACAGGTAAGTCAAATTTGGCATATGACATTGTCTATAACTATGTTTGATATGACTTGTGTAATGAATAGCACATAAGATGACATTACATACAAGTGTAAAACGTGACATTAATACATGAATAACCAAACTAGATTTCAAAAGGCGTCCACAGAATATTCAAAAAGATTCTTCTAGATCATCTTCCTCACCATAGCTAGGGTACCCACCGCTATGGGTATGTGTGCTCACTGCTACCCCCTAGTGTGTGTTCACTAGTATATGTAAATGCATGTTTCTCTGCACGGATTGGTTTAAATGTGGTGGAATAATTCCTAAGTGTGGAAAAAGTCATAGTAAAGTGTATTTGAGCATCCAAAGATTGCAATCATACAGAGCTCAAGCTAAACACGACTTCTAATCCTCCCACTTCACACCAACACATAAACATGTAGAAACATTTTTTTTCAATACATTTATGAAAACAGATCTTATTCCATCACAAAAAAAGATCTCAGCTGAAAGACCTGGACACAGAGTGAGTCTCCCAAGTAAAGCAAACCTAGTTAAAATCATGCCATAAATTATGGTAGAGCTAAACTAATTGACTCTAATTAGGACGGAACAGCCAATTACTGCTTTACTTTATTACATATCATGTTAAAGTCTGTCTATCTGAATCACATCAGCACATTGATTAATACTCTATGAAATGCTCGGCGGTGTAATTTCAGCACTTTGGGGGATAAGAATTGAATCAGGAGTAAAAATGCATTCGATTCCAGTTCTGATACTAGTGTCTTGTCGTTTTCTTGTTTCCCCCCGGAGGCAACAAAATAAGTCTGGTTAGATGTGTGTGTTCAGCAACTTTTACAGTGAAATGAGTCGAACCAGGTTCACAGATATGTGTCTAATATACCAAGGGAGAAAAACCTCATAGGCTCAGTCTGGATGGAGCTTTAGTTCCATGTAAAGCTTATTTCACATGATTCATCTGTGTATACTGTGTTACAGAATACAGTGCATTTCTTTTTAAATTTCTGTTTGTATGTCTGTCTGTTACTTTGTTTTTCTTTCTGTTTATAAGTCTGTGATTATATTAACCTGTCTATCCACTTGTCTACTTTTCTGTCTCTCTGTATCTATTTGTCTGTCTGTCTTTGCCTTTCTACATTTAGCTGTATCAATATCTGTTTAATTTTCTGAAAATAAGTTGTCTATCTATCTATCTGTCTGTCTGTCTGTCTGTCTGTCTGTCTGTCCGTCCGTCCGTCCGTCCGTCCGTCCGTCCGTCTGTCTCTGTCTTTTCCTTTCTACATTTAGCTGTATCAATATCTGTTTGCTTCTCTGAACATACGTTGTCTGTCTGTCTATCTATCTTTCTATCTATCTGTCTATCTGTCTGTCTGTCTATCTATCTTTCTATCTATCTGTCTATCTGTCTGTCTGTCTATCTATCTATCTATCTATCTATCTATCTGTCTGTCTGTCTGTCTGTCTGTCTAGCACTGTCTGTGTGTGTCTGTCTGTTTGTCTGTATTTCTGTATTCTTATATCTATCTGACTATGTATATATAATTGTCTGTTTTACAGTCTGTTAACCTAAATATAATTTTCTGTCTTTTATCATTCTGTCTTTCTGTCTGTCATTGACTTCTCTCTATCTTCGGTCTGTCTAACTATGACGTATGTACCTACCTAAATAACGTTTTTTCCCCCTGAGAGATGATGAAATATCCTTATTTATTGAATTCATCTGTTTTAGCTGATTTTTTTTATATGAGGACTTGAACACATTGCAGTTCGCTTTTCTTTTGAAGCTCATTAACCACAGTCCACAGCAGTGCATTATGAGTCGTATTAGCATTTAGATTTGAACATGCTAATGACTTGACATGTTGAGTTATACGCCCAAGAAGCCAGAAAACATAGAATTCTCAGAAGTGCATCAGAAGTCTTGGAGCTGTTGTTCGCTCATCTGCTTCATCTGTTTCATCGACTTTATTACATAATGAGCGTGATGTCGGAGGGTAACTCCTCTCCAATCCTTCCCTATTGTGTGATTTAAAAACAGCAGGTGCCTAATTAGGTTGAAACAGCCAATTACTGCTCTTTTATTACGTATAATGCGAAAGTATGTCCATCTGAATTGCATCAGTGCATTGATTAATACTTCACAGTAAACCTGGCGGCGTAATTCCAGCGCCTTGGGGGATTAGAAACGAATCAGCAACACAAATGCTTCGATTCGGCAAAAATTGTTAATAAGGAAAGGTGCAGCGGTCATGATTTGTTATTATGATGATCATTATTTTCTTTTACATAAAGGTGGAAGAACTGAAAAAAATAAAGCGATATTTTAATCCAAGGTATTATTTTTATTTATTTATTTGTATATGTGATTTTCTTTTGCCAAAGAAGAAAACAAAAAAAACAGAAGCAAACAAATAAATCTGGTCAGATGTGTGTGTTCAGCATCTTTTACAGCAAAATGCTTTGAAACAGGTTCACAAATGCATGCGTCTTAAACACCATGGGAGAAAGACTTCACACACTCGGTCTGAACGCGGCTTTATTTCTGTGTTAAGCTCATTCCAGATTTCTCTGTGCATATAGTACTTTGCAAGACATTTTGACACGTAAACACAAGGAGAAATTGAAGCTTTTGGGGTAGTTTAGATGTTTCTGGTGTGAGAAAAACCTTTAGAGAAACAGTAAATATAATCCGGTAAATTGTCTTTTGAAAAGCAAAGTCTATATACAAATGGAATTTGTAATCTGACTGCAAAAATAAATAAATAAATAAAAGACATACCTGTAGATACCTGCTTCCAATCCTGATGCCATTGATTACAACTGACATCCAGGATTAAAGTGACCACGCACTCCAGTTTTATAACCCAGTGGAAAGACACTGGGTCTGTTCGTGTCATCTATCATCATACACTTACTAAACAAAAATGATGTGTCTTTAATCAATCAACCTGCACGATGCTACAGTCTGAGAACGAGGAAACCAGTGTGATAGTTTTTTAAATTGTTGTGAATTAATGATCCCAATTTATCAAAACTTATAAGTCAACTTTTCTTGAGTTAATTCCATTGCATGACAGCCAAGATGCCACCACAACTGGTTAACATGACAATAAAACCTTTCAACCAGCAGGGGGGTTTGTGTGCACATGGAGCCTCGAAAAATGGATCTTTGTTGTGAACCACCTTAAGTGAAAGCGTCAAGGATTTAATAATACTTCATCTGGGCATCACTAAAAATGAACCATTCTGGGAATCAATCCCAGGACCTCATTGCTGTGAGACATCTGAGCTACCCACCATACCACCCATCGGAAGTAAATACAGGAAGGTCTGTATACACGGCTTTTCTCGTCTCAGATCAGCTGAGTAATAGACCCGATACACATTCATATACTCACATACACTCGAGCAAAGTCATTTTATAACCTGGATGCTACTGAATTTGCTTCCCTGAGCCTCGGCAAGCATAAAACACTCTAAAGTGGCCCTGTAATCCCATAAATCCTTTGAAGCAGCTGAACTGAGCCTACGTTTCCTACCATGTCAAAGAGTACATACGATCCAATTCCTTCCAGACAAAATAACCCATCAGTTCTCCGTTCTGTTTATTATCTACTGCGCTCTGCATTTAGCCTCCAGGCTGCGACCCTTCATCTTTTATTTATTTATTTCATTCTTCTTCATACTGCTTTGCAGGATCTCATTACAAAACACACGAGAAGTGCTGTGGATCCCCAACCAAGCAAGATTTTTCCCCTTTTTATACAGATGCATTGATGGCCTGTTTAACTTATGTTTTACGATGGTTCTACTGAGGTTCTACTTAGCTAAACAATGATTAATTTTAATAAATGTAAGACAAAGTATTACAAATTAACAAATAAACAGAAACTAACAGGACAAACAGACAAATCAAAACAAGAAATAAACCAACAAAGCCAAAACAAAAAGACATAATAAACCGAAATAAATCCAAAAGAGCCACAGAGTAGCAAGCTGCAAAAAATGTAATGTAATAAGGTCATAAAATTTTACAGCTCCCTTGTAAACAGTTATATTTATATTGATCTCTGTTGCATCTCATGCAGGTCTCTTTCACTCATGTCCTGATTTGGGTTGCCAGATTTATCTGGTTGGGTTATGCCCATGGTTGCCGTTTTTAGATCTCGAGTGCTGCAGTTTTGCTTTGATCACATGTTTGGCTTTTACCAAACCGTTTGCCCTTCGTGGCTGGCGTTTTTATCATTTGCTTAAATAATGGTTTTGCTTAATTATGAATTGTTTTGTTTTCACATGTTTTGTTTATACTCGTTTGCTTTACGCTGTTTTATTTTTATATGTGATTCGACACATTTTGACATACGTTATTGCAAAGCTGAAAACAAATTCTGGTTTTGCTAAATGTACCCCACTGCCATCCCTCTTTCATTATTGGCATGGACATTTCCCTGGTTGAAAGTCCCAAGTCGGTGTGTATAATTAGTCAAATCGTAATCTAGCTTTCCGTTCCTCTTTCTGGCTTCATGCCAGGCGGACATGAATTATGGTATAGCTAAAATAATTGGCTCGAATTAGGTTGGAACAGCCACTTACTGCTTTACTTTATTACATATCATGTGAAAGAATGCCTATCGGAATTGCAATCAGCACATTGATTACTTGATTAATACCAAAAGTCTGGCGCTGTAATTCCAGCACTTTGAGAGATTCGAATCCAATCAGTAGCAGAAATGCATTCGATTCAGTCCAGATACTAGTGTCTTGCTTTGTTTTTTTAACAGAAACAACAACAACAAACACCCAGAAGTGATAAAATAAGTGTGTGTGTGTGTGTGTGTGTGTGTGTGTGTGTGTGTGTGTGTGTGTGTGTGTGTGTGTGTGTGTGTG
>JAOUQU010406494.1:0-11830 GCA_028566735.1 Ammoglanis amapaensis
TCACCAGTAGTTCAGTTTTAGAAAGGTTAAGTTGGAGGTGGTGTTCCTTCATCCATGAGGATATATCTGTTAGGCATGGGCTACAGTAATATTATATCTTGAAAGTAGAGCATCTAAGTAGAGGCGTGAAACAGTAATTTCACTTTTTGAAACAAGTGTTTGAAAGAAAAGCAAGAAAAGCAACAACAGTTGGGGGTATACCCCAACAAAAATGTAAATGTTTAAATTACTTATGAGGATCTTGTGCTTTTCACAAGTTATTATCTGTTGAGGCATCCCACTGTTCTTGAATGTGGGATTCAAGAACGGGCCTCAGGTCATTGAGGTTATGGGAGTTATGAGTTATGAGTCTCTACATTACGACTAATCTTAAAGTTTTTTCTATTACTTATAATCCCAGTCTTTAGCAGTCATCCCCTAATGATGCGACCTAGATGAGCTGGAAAGTTATCAGTTGGACATGTGCATTCAAATGTTTAGAGGTCACATTAAGTTCACCAGTAAAGGTCCCAAAAGTTGATCCGAAAGCCAAATGGTGAAAATAATGTTGCGTATAACACCGGATCACACATAGTCAAGTGTCTTATAAAACAAATATGATTGTTTTGTATAATATAAACTTTGACTAAATCCATGTAATCTAAACATAAATCTATTTTTTCCCCCAAGTTGAAGAGCAGGCCGAGAGCTCAGAATGGATCGACACGATGCAAAGTCATTTTGATGAAGATTGTATTGATGATGAAAATGGAGGCTCATCTACATATTTTAGGAACAGCACAGGTCAAGGCGAGAAGAGAAAGAAAGCAGCCATTTCAAAGAAACCTAAAAGGAGAAAGGGCTACAACAACCAGACTTCGTCAAAAGGGTTAGTATTAGTCCTATAGGATTGTTGAACCAGATATTAAAGAATTTCAATAATTGGTGTGTTGAAAAGGATTAGATCCTGTAAGATTTCTATAAGTTTAGAACCAAAGGAAAAGACCACACGGTCTGCTTGAACGGTCTGTTTGTAACAATTCATTTACGTTATGGCCGTAGGATATTAGTATGTAGTATCTATTTTTCTATCAATTAATCTATAGACTATTTAATCGATTAGTTGACTACACTGAAAGTGTAACAAAAATTATTTGTTTAAAGTAAATTGATCATCTCATGTACTTGTTTTCTTTAAACAAATAATTTTCTTTTAGTCTAGTCAACTAATTGATTAAATTATTTTATTCTGTCATCATAATGCAGAACAAAACTGATTGGATAGTTTTGTACTTTAATACAAATCGGTTTACATTGTTGGGTAATAATGTCTTTCAGCAATAATATCCTGAGTTTGATTCCCAGATGCAATAGTCCAGATCAGTAATTATAATAGTATTAGATATATAATTTGTGAAAGCTAAGTAGCATTTTTCGATGGCCAGTTGCTATGACTTATCTCAGAGTAAAATATTTTATTCCAAGTTCAATGTCGGAATAAATTATTTTATTTTGATTTTATACAGATAAAAGGTAAAATAGCTTTTTTAAATGTCGTCATACATATTAGACGGCAGTGTTGTGCCAGTTCACAGCTTTTCTGAACTAGTTACAGTTCATACATGCTCAAAGTGAACAGTTCAGGTTCAAAGTTCACAATTTTAATTCTTAACTAGTTCAAGTTCGGTTCATTTTACTTTTTTTCGTGAGATGTTCAAATAAATATTTGTTTTTACACTACAAGCTAGAAATCACTCTACGTTCATCGAAACGCTGCTCCAGCATCCTGCATCATGGATAACGTAGTGTGGAAGCCAGTATGTTATTAACAAGCCGGAATGTTAACTCTTCTCAGCCGGACACTACGTTGCCCACAATGCATTGCGCACAAAACATCAAAAACCATTTCTGTCTGGTGATCCATGATTTAAGCGGCACCAGCGAGAATATGAGAGGGAGGAACTTTCCCTCGTTGCGTTTCAAAAGAGAAAACAGACGTCACTCAGTTTTCAATAAAAAACAAATTCCAACGTTTATTTACTGTGATGTTCTGCCGTTCATGACACATAATGTAAACTAATTCACGTTCAAGTTCTTTATTAAAAAATGTTCAACGTTCAACGTTCACGAAAAAACGAGCGTGTTCAATGAACGCGTTCTTTTGAACTCGTTCACGCACAACACTGTTAGACGGTGATACCAATGTTAAATTATCTAAAAAAACGTGAATATATTTATGTTGGTGCATTTCATGTAAAAAGTATCATCAGGAGATCAAGTCACTCCTTTGTAACATAAGCAGCATGTTTTTGGGAGTAAAGCTTTATCAGGTTTTTTTTCCAGGTAATTTTAATTATCAGTGTGTGTGCGTGCCCATTCTGGCTTTCTATTTAAAAGAGTTGAAACAGAACACTTTTATTTAAACGTGAACTAGTACGTTCTCTAGTGGAATAGTCTGGAGCGAAAAAGCATTTGAAGAATGCATATGAAGGATCCTTCGAATTAGAACACAGCCTTTAATCAGGCCTATGTAACAGGATGTAGTAAACAAGTTGGAAATTATGACATAAAATGCTGACTGAATGATTTCATTTTGTTGAACACTACAGCAAATATGTAGTAGAAATGTTGCTAAGGTAAGCATTTTGCAACACTTTACACACTTTTAATATTTAATACATTTTTATTACACAGTGGAAGTTGGTCATATAAGGGAGTCCAGAGAGGTGAACGAGGCTCAAGACAACCTTTTGCAGGACGAGGCACCAAACGAACGTCATCGGCGCCAGTGGGAAGAAAACCAGGCTTTATGGAACTGCCTATTCCACAAAGTGCTGCACGACCGTTTCTCAAACCTGCCTTCTCTCATATTAACTGAGTACAACAGCACAGTGTATTCTTTTTGTTCTTAATATAATGAGGTTTGTATAAAGGTTCTATTTTTATGTGCTGTTTGTAAGTAATGTCTTTTATAAATGTTCCATGTTTGCTTCTTTTATACATAAGATTTTACAAATAAACTAATTTACATTGAAGTTCAGCCAGTCTAACATATTTTCATTTTTGCAATATTTTAGAGATACTGGATTTTTCAGGTGTGCTATATAATGCCAGGATTCTTTTGACACCTTTCGGCATGAAATTGGTGATTTCCTTTTATTCCTTCCTAATAAGTAAATACAGTTGAGCTCCAACTGACGTGCTACAAATGTGCAGTAGAGAGCAAAAGTTAAAGACAGACATAATTTTTGTAGCGTGAGCTTCCCTCACACTGCAGTACTCCAGTTCATTAAACAGATGATCGCACTTCTTCAGCTCTTACATTACTTTTTACAACCAATTTTGCCAGTTTTAACAAGCTTTAGGCTAGTAAGTGTATAAATAGGATGTATTATCAAACATAAGGGCAAATAACATTGTCAAACAGTAAGAATAAACCACAGTTAATTTGCATGTTTATTTCAGGTTTTAATATTTTCATGGCACCAGTTACAAGTAACTTGAAAAAACAATATATAATGCTGTTTCATATGGAAGGTGTTCTATAGTGCAAAGACATTTTGGAATGAATTGGACTCAACAGTAACATGATTGGCACCTAAGTTTGTGTACAATTGTGAATTAGTCATTGAGTAATCAACTAAACAATTACAAAGTCAGAAACTAAGGATCCCCCGTTAATATTTCCACTGTACATGTGAATGCATAACTGCTTTGGGAAACTAGGAACTGCAATGTCAGGGTGGTTAGTAAATAGTTGCAATAAAGGCTTTTGGGTTAGTAGATCCATTATGACCTTAGTGGCATAGCAACAAATTTAGACCATGAGCAAGCATTGATAGACTTATACAAAATGGGAAATATTTTGAGTTCTGACTATTTTGGTGCTACACAGAATCAAAGTAAAAAACTTCCTAGAATAGATTTGTTTTAAAGAATTGAAAATAATGTTCTCTGCAATGCAGTGCTCTGCAGACTTTCTGAATAAGCTCACAAGTGATTGCCAGTTTATGGTACTGGCAATTCTCCAAGTGCATATCAATTTTAGCTAGTTTTCTAAAAAAGAACTACTGCCAGTGTTCAGGTAAAACAAAAAAACTGTTTTTATATTAAAAACAGTACAATGAGCATAGCAGTTACAGTTTTACATTGTCATGTTGTGACACAATAAATCCATTTGAGTCACGTATGAATGGATCAAGCACACTAACATGCTTATGTATCATGTTCACTGACAGATCAACCAAGTAAAAAAAACAAGCAAGTGGTTATTTTTATTACATTATCTGCCCTTTGCCACAAATTATTGTTTACAAAGTTAGTTATATAGTAAACTTCAGTCCTTAGGTCAAATTTTATAGTTTATATGCTAAATGAATTGCATTTGGAAAGCTGCACATTAGATTAGACCATAAAATGAATATTATTTGTTGTCATTAATACTGAAGTCCAAACATATCATGAAAAGGTTTGTGTGAAACAAATATTTTTATATTTAACATAAAAATTAATTTAGAAAATCCTCACCAAAATAATTTCTTTGTCCTAGATCTAGATTTAAAACCACACTGATTTAAAGTTAAAAAAATAAATTCACAGACTCATTCACAGCATTCATGCTCTCGTGATATTTGGGCATGCTACTGATGGTGTTTGTGAACAGTAGATAGTGTTCAGAGCGGGGTCTCTACCCAGACTTGAATCAGTGCTTCAACAACATCCCAGATGTTCTGGAAACTGTAATGACCAGTCAAAAAAGTGTCAATAAAGACTTGAACGGTGTTTACACTGGCACTGGAAGAGCATTTATTTTGCAGGTTAAAGAGTTTTGGTCTGGTGATCCTAAACTCTGCAAAGCTGCTTTGTAACAATTTCTATTGTACAAAGTGCTATACAAATAAATTGTTATACTTTATTATCATTATTGTCATATAAAGTCATATAGTCAAGCCACATTGCCGGGTTGTCACAGTTTGGTCTATGTTCATGATGATGCTACCATCTACGGCCTCTGTATCAAAGGGTAGGACCCAAACTAAGCTCTCGTCCTGCTTTTGTGAGACCCAATCAATTTGATTTGATAAAAACCTGCCAAATGTCATTTTTTGCTCTAATGACAATAAGTTGGCGGCCACTAGAAAATGTGGGTCCACAAACCAGCCTCATGGAGCCTGTTTGTGACATTTAGGTCAGAAACATGCACACAAACTCTGGCTCTGGCAGTGCTTTCCATAATGGTCCTACTGATGCCCTTATAAAACCTAGTCACAGATCATAAAAGAGCGTGCATGAATGCATCATTGAAGCTAGACCACCACTGCCAAAACCATTACATCTTTTCATTTTTAAACTGAGTCACAATTTCTTATGCTGTCCAAATGGATAGATTGATGTCTTGAGGTGCGGTTTCACTGACTTGGTGTTATACTGTGATGATTGATTCAAGAAAGATATTTTAATACATACAATAACAAACCATAAATGTACCCTTGCTCTTTTACAATTAAATTATTGCTTACTGAATGCATATTAAATGTTTATATTAGCTGCATGCATAATGGACCAGCCAAGCTACACAAGGTTATTAAAATTATATTTCCTTCAAAGTAATAGAATTTATAGACGAGTGTTTTATTCTGCACACATCCCTCTATCTTGCAGATATTAAGAAAGTACAACAACTTTAAGGTTTACAGCTTTTGATATTGTAAAACAATATTAAGGTTGGACTCAAATCCAGTGATTTATGCTCCTGTTAAAGGATCTGGTAAAAGAGTTCCACTGCCAAATAGAGTCAAGCCATATTGCCGGGTTGTCACAGTTTGGTCTATGTTCATGATGATGCTACCATCTATGCCCTCTGTATCAAAGGGTTTGCTGAATTTGGCAAATGTTAATAAACCAAAAAAATGTAATGCTGTAGGACCCAAACTAAGCTCTCGTCCTGCTTTTGTGAGACCCAATTAATTCAGCATTTAATATGAATATCAGAATGGAATGTGAATTTTCATGTTTTACACACAAACTGCTGTCATCATGTGTAATTGAATAGAACAATAGAATTATATAATAGAATAATAGAATTTAATGCAGTAAACTTGCATGCTCCTTAACAATAATAATAATAATAATAATACAAAAGAACCACAAATTTTAAGACATTATGGTTGGTTATCGAATATATCTATTTATTATTGTTAAGGTAATTCCTAATGTAATCTTTTTGGCTGGCCATCTTTACAGTGAGCTGTTGCATGATATTTGTAAATTTTCGTAACTGCAATTCTGTCAAAACTCAATTCTGTCAATAATGTAAATGAATATTGCCTGTAACATTCACATGGTAAACAACACCGAGACTGAGAGCAGGTGAGCATGAACAGTGGATCTGCATTAAAACCCTTCTGTTGTACTTCTAAATCTACAAATTCTAAATCTTTCCTGAAATACAGAGCTAAAAAAGGTATAATTTAATTTTCAATAACAAAATAACATTTCACTTCTGTTAAAATATACATGGAAAACTGTCAATATATTAGGAAACTAACGACTTTTGTACAAAAAGTACAGTGTAATTATTACTCTAAGAATGATATTCACACATTACAAATGTTTCAGTCAATTTGATATGGAATTAAATCAACAGTTATATTTACAAATAAACTATAAAATAAGGGATAAATAAAAACATACAGTACAGCATAATTTGCTAGAATCTAAGGATGCTGGTGTTTTAAAACGAATCATCTATGATGGGGTTTCACCACAGAACACCACAATTACTTGTTATTTTACTATCCATTAAACAGTGTTTAATGGATGTTAAACTTCATAGCTTACTGCTTCATCATAATTTTAAAATTACTTAAATTTAAAAGTAAATCTGCCAAAAAGCAGCCATAACATTTATTGATTAGCCATCAGTCATCTCACCAAAACCAACTTGACCAACTTACCAACATCTAAACCACATGACACATTTCACGCTGCTAATCACCTCATAATTGCTTCCATTATTTGCTGTAACTATCGTCAATAAACAACTGGAGATTCAATGGATAATTTATGAGGGACAATCAAATTCACAAATCTCTTTCATAACAAAGTTCTTTCACATCTACCTCACTTTAACAACTTGTTGGACCACCTACAATGTTTAAACATAATAAAAAGTTACGAAGGCAACTTTTGTTGCAAAATATATTTTATCACTCTAGAATCAGTAGTATCTGAATTAAGCGCGAACCAGCTTTACACTTTATATTTATAAGTTTTAAGTTTTATATTTCATTAAATAATAATACCTGATATTCAAAAATAATAATTAAGCAATGATAATAAATAAGAAACATTGAACATATAGACAAAACAATTCTAAACATTAAAGAAGGTTGGGGCTGAAAGCAGAAGAAAAGAAGGAACCTTATTTTATTGTTGGGTTCAATCTGCAGCCCCTCAACCGCTCAGCCTATATGTATAACATATTTTATTGGATCGCCCTTCCATGTTCTTCTCACTTGTTAATGATTAGGCCACCCACCCAGCGCAGCTTACAGGCAAACCAACGCCTGAGAGGACAAAAATATTCATAATGGAACTGCTCAAACTCAGGCGTCTGGCGGATGTCACGCAAAAATGCCACGTCCAGGTCTGACTCTGTAAGCACAATCAGGAGGAGCAGCAAAACAAAGAGTAGACCGATAGTGACGAGGAGCAGACGAAAAACACTCAAGACAAACTTGTTTACTTGCTCTGCCTCAGTCAAAGTAGACGGCACTGCCAGGACTGCCCCTACTGTTGTTCCTGGCTCAGCTTGCTCTCTCGATGTCACCCTGGCTGCCTCAGCTTCCTTCCCCTCGTCAATGCTGCATGTAACACCATTAACATGACGAGCAGTGGAAGCAGACTCTAGGCTGAGCTCAGCCACTGGTGTAGGTAAAACACTGTCTGCTGGGCTGTAAGCATCCTCCGCAATATCAGCTGGAGTATCACTGCACTCGTTCACCTGACCGTGGGAACGGGATATGAATGACTCACCATGTGAGACCGATCGTACAGGTGTAGAATGTGCACTGTCCCGCAGAGATTCCAATCCTGATGATGAAACGGAAAAAAAAGAAAAAAAACTTTAGTCACTTAGTCAGCTGCTGCATCAATTTTCCCAGATACCAAATGCAGTTCAACTTTACCTTTACACACACACACACACACACACACACACACACACACACACACACACACACACACACACACACACACACACACACAAACAAATGCTGGACTGGTAATTAATTAACAGCAAAAGTGTGTAGTAAATCTTTAGTCAATATAATTCTGTTAAATATGTTTTTGTTAAGATTTAATGTTAAATATGTTTATTGTTAAGAACCTAAACCTAAAGCTTTAACTTTAAAATGATCGAATCACAGTGACTGTGGCAAAGTAACTTCTCAAAAATCAATGATTTTGATGTGATTTTCACCCAATTTTCAACCAATGATTTTAAATAGGCTGCATTTCTGGACTATTTTATTTATTGAGCATTTTAACACCGTGTTTTAAATCCCAGGTCATATCCATGGCAGGAAACAACATCACACTAGTTTCAAACGATACACAAGTCACATCAGTCATGGACAATTTTGTCTCTTCAATTTGCCTCACCTGCATGTTTTTAGACTGTGTGAGGAAATCGGAGCACCCAGAATAAACCCATAAGGAGAACATGTAAACTCCACACAGAAAGCCCACAGGATGACCCGGGAGTCTTGCCGTAAGGCGCCAGTGCTACTACTGAGCCACAATGCCGCCTGATTTATGGACTATATTTAACTAACAAAATGTGGTCACATCATTGACAAAATAGATAACCCATTTCCTTTAACTATTTTTAAATGTATATATTTTAAAGATTTTACAATATTGTATTATTTATAAAATTTATATCAAATTGTCTCTGGTTAAATCTCCTGTTAACTGCTACATAATTCACCCTGGCCGGGCCTGTATGCAGTTGCCAATCACTTCTTCTGAAGTCATTTGGCTAAGCAGAGATTTAAACTAATAACGTTTCAATCTTTGCACTGTTGTGGCTAGTTTGTTTTAAAGCTCCATAATCAGTGTGCCAACAACAACATATTGTCCGCTATGACCAACAAACTGTGTTCCATTTTACATCACAATATTAGGGCAATATACAGAAAATACCGTTATTCAGAGCATTTCACACCGACATTCTTTGTTATGCGAATACTCCAAAATCTGATGCATCCTCTAAATCACTTCAGATAATCAGACAAAGTTTGTAAAATAACTGACATAAATAGTAAGACACTGTCTGCAACACTGTTTGCAAGCTTTAGGTTGGAGGAGTCTGGCAGTTGTCACAACACACTAACAAAAAAACACACTAAATGAGGCACATTGTCTGCACCTCATGAACTGTGATTTGAAATGTCTTGGGCAACACATTACAAGCATCACTTAGGGCTATCCTCTTTCTCTATTTTTAACATTCTCGTCTCTTAAGTTCATTTCTCCTTTTTATTGACTCAACCTGGATTCCATAAATTAAAACTAACTTTTATTGGAGCATTGGAATTCACTTTTATCCATGTAATCTGACAATAGCTGTCAAGATTCCTTTAATGTCAAAGTCAAGCAAGATGTGATTTTCTGTACCCTTTCTAAAATACACAACATTTTAATGTATAATAGTACTTTTATAGTATACTATAAACTAGTGTGTGATGCAAGCGTTTAAAAAAAGTAACACAAATTTCTATAATAATCTTAACCCCTTCATTTCCCCTACATGGTCTCACTTTTATAAAAAAGAATAAAAGTGAATAATTTCCTTCTACTATCTAAAATATTCTTTAGCTAAACTGGCTGCTCTATATTGCAAAAATTTGACTTTGTAATTGTTAGAAAGTGTACTGCCATGTGATGTGGCCAGCAAAATTAAATAAATAAAACCACAAAATAATTTAAAATCATTTGTGTAGTGTATTTCATTATTCATAACTAGTCAGCCATAACCAGCCCTAAAGCTAATGCTCTTGAATGAAAGACTGAAACATTCTACACAATTATTTTTATATTTAAACATGTAATAACTAAATGAAATAAGAGCCATAGTTTAAGGTAAAAAAAAACAAACAGAAATAACAGCAAAACATTCAAACATGCACACAGGCCTGCACCTGAACTTGTGCTCGGCAGCACATACGGCTGTGGTATTGCAGGCAGAGGTGATGCCCGTAGTTGTTCCTGCTGGCCACTGAGAGCCGGATAAAGTGGCAGAACACCTAGGGCCTTCCCAAGCATCCGTGGCCCTAAGCTTAGCACACGTACTTTTACATCCCTGTAGCAGTGATTGATCATGCGCAGATGCACATTTACTCGGGTGCTGATGCGGATCAGACACTTCACCATAGCTCCAGTCTCAAAATGACAAAGACAAAAAATCCTGGGTTTACTTCTTTTTAGCAAGCTGGTGCAGGTGCCAACTGTAGGTGATTTCTCAAGGCCTTGAAGGCTTGTCTGTGGGTCTGTGGTTTGTGAAAAGAGACAGAAGGCGTTTCCAAAGAGGGGCCTGCACAACATGATCTGAACTTTCTATCATCACATAGCCAGTGACTTAAATGGACAGCATGCGTTCAGCTATTTTCAGAAGGCTGGGTATAAATACAACAAGAAGACATCAGCAGCACATGCTAGGTATATTCCACTTTCTCAAGCCATAAAGGTTCCTCACACTTTATTTATTTGAGGCCTAAATGCCCTTACCAATTTTTCTTAGTATTAAACTCAGTTTCTTAATATTCAGGCGCTCCAAAAGCAAGCTAGTGGACAAATGAAACTATAAACTGTAAATATAAAGACTACTTAATACAAATTAACTTTAAATTAATACTAATAACACACACACACACACACACACACACACACACACACACACACACACACACACACACACACACACACACACACACATGAATTTCAAACCCACATAGTGTGAATGTTAAATTTCAAATAAAACAGGTATATTCAAGGAAGTAAAGGGCAAAACTATTAAATAATTTACTTTATGATTTTTTACACCTTGACCTCACCAATACACAAAAGCTCTGTTTTACAAATGATGACATTGTAGCCATTTGGTATTATCTATTTGATGCTGGATAAAGTGACCAGAAAGAGTTTGTTCTGTATATTAGCAGCAAATTATAAATAATTTTACTATTCACGCATTCATGCATTAATTCCTTGTCTAAATTATGTGGTCATTACAAATTTAGTCTTTCAGTTTAATACTTTTTACTTTTAACTTTATATTTTTCTAATGCAAAACATGCATGGTTCAAACATATTTTCCCTGTGTTTTTACTATGAAATCAGGTAGGAAGAGTGACAATTGTAAGTTTGTTGTTACAGAACATATTTACTATTGACAAATTTTCAGCTCTTACACATTTATAAATTTGATACTAATCACACTGATTTTGCACACCTGATGAATTTAATTATTTATTTATTTTTACCAATGCACTGTTGATCTTGGTCTCATGATGTAAAAATATGAACAACGTGGTAAAGAGCGTTTTTGTGAATTTTGCCTTTAAGCTCCTTGTTAGAAAACAGTGAATGCAAAAAGTACTTAAACATTGAACAGTCAGACATATACATTCAAAAATATGATTAATATTCAAATTATTAATCTCTTAGCTCTAGATTGCACATTATCATACATTTAGGGCTGTCCACGATCGAGGATTTTGTTGGTCGACCAGTGGTCGTCATTTACTCCAACTAATCGACTAATAGTCGACTAAAAATACCATTTTGA
>JAOUQU010406504.1:0-11830 GCA_028566735.1 Ammoglanis amapaensis
CAGAGCGCAGGGTCAGCCAACGTACGGCGCCCCTGGAGCAGACCGGGTTAAGGGTCTCGCTCAAGGACCCAACAGTGCCGTGTAGCAGAGCCTGGATTTGAACCCCCAACCTTTGGGTTCACAGCCCAACGCTCTACCCATTTATGTGTATGTATTTTTTAACTGCTTGTCTGTCTGGATGGATAATAAACAGACAGACAGACTGGGTTAAGAACCATGTTCAGTGTCCCAACACTGGCACCTTGGAAGCAGTGAGGCTTAAGTTGGCAACTTTCTGGTTACTACTCCAGTATCTTAACCAGTGAGCTACCACTCATATGATCTGTATGATCATAAATAATGAAGCTTCATATATTGACGCCACAACCTCCTTACATGTGAGTTGACCTGCTACTCACAGGCAGCTACTAAAATTTTTTTCCTGCTGGTGTTACTTACAGTTTCAATATCTTCACTTTAAATTTTTATAATGCAATTCAAAACCATAGTTTTATGTTAAATACTGCGATAGACTGGCATGCTTTTCAGGAGGTTTCTGTGAACCTCGTGTCCACTGAAAAGCTGAAAGAGGCTCCAGTACCCCCACATTTTTACCTGCATCCCCTTCCCTAACAATAAGAACCCCAATGGTTAAGAAAGTGAGTGAATGAGCAAATATCTCATTTAGCAGCATCGCTTATGCTATTGACTTCTGACCACAGATGGTTATGGCTTTGAATTCTTCTATTTCAGTTTTTTTAATCTAGGACAACACTGTGCATTATAAAATTATTCACACTTTTCTCATTATCTGTCTTGTTCAGGGATTGTTTTAAAAAGTTAATTTAAAGCCCTTCAATTACAATACATTTTACATTGCCCCTATAGCCTTGGTTTCTAATCTTAGGTTCAGTTCATTGTGGCTTGTGATTATGAGCTGATTATGATCCCTAATGCTTCAGTGGTTCCTTCATAGGCTCAAGTTTAAAATCCTGACAGTGGCTTTTGTTCATAACCAAGAGTGACATTTTTATAATTACCACTCAGCTTGCTGATGTCCCTGTTGGAAAATTGCAACATTACATATTCATGTCTTGCCATCTTGAAGACAGGACAGGGATAAGAACTGTATATACACATATTATTGTGGTTCTTCTGTAGGGTGATGTCGTAACGTACTGCATCGAGGCATTTGAAGGCAAGTATTGTTCCGGGAAACCATAACAGGAAGGAACTGAGAGAAAACAAGTCAAAATGCTTTGTCATTCTGTTTTATGCTTGTAGGTACCTAAATACAGGTATGGGCATGGCCTTGCTTTACCTCCCCCCCCCCCCTCTCTCTCCACAGTACAAATGCAGAACCCGTTGCAGGCCTCTGTTGCCATGGTTACTGATGCAGGGCGAGTCACAGTGATATAAAGTGGAGTTGGGGGGGATCTATTCAGTAACTGGAATGTGGTCTCATTTCAAACCAAACTCGCACTTCCCGTCTCTTTGAACCGATGCACAGATGGGTCGAAAAAACTTCAACGTAATGAGAGTGGGTGCTGTGAGGGACATTTTAGCTGGCATGCTTTTTTTTTTTAGAAGAAACGGCCAGTGCTAGTGAATGCAAAGTTACTTTGATTGACCACCTAATTTATATGATGAAAGATTTCTTTCTGGCCCAGTAAGATGCATCTATCCACAGTTTATTACGGGCTGATGAATGATCTGCAGGCTTAAAATAGATTAGAATTTTTTCGGCTGCTCCCACTAAGAATCTGGGTTTTTTCATTATGCTCTTCCTGACACAGCTCTCTTATTTATTTGGGTTCTGAACTATCTAATGATACTGGTTTGTGCATCTTAAGTGGCCAGGGTGAGACTTCTTGTGTTTCAAACTGGGAAGACTTTTTGCACTGGTGTGCTAAAGGAAAATCCGGATTTTTTCCAACTTTCTGTAAATCCAATTTTGGATAAATTTAATTTTGAATTTGGATGGATATAAAGAAACCACAATTAAGGAAGTGTGTTTTGGACCAATCCCGACTTTAATGCAGTGGTGCACTCTATTGTGAGTGATCATGTCAGTTATAAATTTAAATAAGTAAAATCATTCGTGTAATAGTAAGATTTAACTGAAAAAGCATCTGTTTATATATTTATTGTATAAAGCATTTATTTAGATTTGAAGTATATTATATATTATAGAAGAACTTTACACCATATTTTATGCATTTATTACACTCTCACGCTCTCTCAATGTCATACATCCTGTCTCACAATCAAAACAAGTCATGTAAGCAAGTGAATGGGGTAATGTGATTTCATTTATACAGTATAAGAAATGGGCTAATAGTATCAAGGTTACTAAATTAAAGGCAATTTTAGAAGAAAACCCATAGAACTTATTTCCAGCACATATTTCACTCTTAGCTTAAGTATAAATAATGGATCATGATCCACTATTGTGACCCAGCCCAAAAAAGTTTTGGCTTTGTCACTGCATTATTCAAGAGACTGTACTAGTATATTTAAATCACTCTTTATATTTATGCTCAATTGTAGCAAATTATATATAAAGTGTGCAGAGTTTTAACTTTTCCTGGCACAACCGTATTTATTCATCCATATTACATTATTTGGAGGCAGATCCATTTTGTTAATGGTGATGGACACTGATGAAACATCATGTACTATAAAGTTTCCACAATGCAGTAATGATTGCTCCATGTGTCTAAAAACAATCAACATATTTTTACCATTTCTTCACGCCTGGTCTGGCATTATGATGCCAGCATGTTTACTGTGTGGACGCCAATTAACCCTCGGAATAAACTGGATCATTTCGGCATGATTAGAAGCCTGTGTAATCAATTTATTTCTGCAGCCGTTTTTGAGCCGCTGAAATGACCAAACAAGCAAACAAAGGCCAGTGTGCATCCCATTCTCCTCTAATTACAAACACATCCAATTAATTACACTCCAACACTCCCAGACACATGCAGTTAGGATTTGGAAATGGGTAGAATCACGATGGCAGCGTACATTTATTTAGTCTGGCATCGGTGACGATATGTCATGTGCAAAAGTGCATGAATTGTAAATGTGCAAACATGTGTGAACATGTTTAAATAATTTATATCTGTGTATGGGGCACTTACAGACCATAAGTAATTTACACACCATAAGTAACTACTTGTAAACAAAATTACTGAATCTAGGATTTACGTTTCTGTGAATTTAAGTTAGACAAACAATTAATACTGAAAATGTTTATTAGACTACCAGATCTACCCAGCATTCAATCATGCTCCGTGTCTGAATATGTAACAATATGATAAACAATATGGGTCTTGGTCATTTCTCTCTGGAATTTTGCATGTTCATCTCTGTCTTTGTGGTTTTCCTTTGGCAGCTTTAGTTTCACCCCTCGGGAGCTGAAAACAACTCACGAAAATGATACAAATAAAGACAAATGAGGACTGGATGTCACGATATAGTATAACTGGCTAGTCTCACTGTCTGTAGGACCAGCTTATAAAAAATGGCAGTACTGCAGTTTCTCCAAGTGAAGCTGTCTGTCTTTTTTAGCACAAAGTGAGGTTTTTCATTATCTACCAAAGTATAGCAGGTTCTACATCTTTTATATATGCATTCTCTTGGAGATCCGCCCCCACCCCTCCCATTAGGTTGTTATCTTCACAGTCCCACTTGTGTTTGGGCTTTTTATTAAACTGCGTGAATCATTATTGAGCTCTCTCTCCGCCCCGTGTCTTTTGTTCATGCACCTCTGAAAAAGTTGAGCGTAGTTATCCGGGTCTTTCCCTGGTGTAATTACATCCACATTGATTGTATCGCTCATAAATGTGCTTGCTGCGCTACCTCTGCACAGGACCGACTGTGCTAGTGTTAGTAAAGTTTTCTCATGTGAAGCAGGTCGTGTCTGGATAAATGCCTAAACATTTTCTACCAGCTGGTCATGTCATTCAATTCTCAGTGATACATGATTACATTGACATTTTCAACATTTGGCAGACGCTCCTATAGCAAGTTTTAGAATTGTTTTCATATCAGTAAACATTACAGTACTGTAATGTAGTTTAAGTAGAAACCAGTATAAAATACAAAATCTGAATAAACATATTTTAGCAAGTTATTGAGTAGGATTAATTGTTTAGTAAATAGGTGAGACTCAAAAGTTCTGATAGATTTGGGAGTGAGTACAGTGAAGAGTCTTGATGCTTCCTCGAGTCCTAAGTGAAAGATCAAGTCGAGCACGGCTGGATAGTGCTACTGAGCAGGACTTGTTTAGATTTTGAAGGTCTTTCATCAAGAAATCAAGCAACTCATTGGGTTTTGCTTTTAAAATTTATTTCCACATATCAAATCAAAATTCAATTTTATTTGTCATTACACATATACAGTTGTACAGTACAATGAAATGTTTCTCTTCGCATATCCCAACTTGTCTGGAAATTGAGGTCAGAGCGCAGGGTCAGCTGCAGTATGGCAACCCTGGAGCAGACAGGGTTAAGGGTCTTGCTCAAGGACCCAGCAGTGTAGCGGAGTGAAGCAGAGCCTGAATTTGAACCCCCAACCTTTGGGTTCCCAGCCCAACGCTCTACCCACTAGGCTACACTGTCCCCTGTAAGGCAAATAAGGCAAAATATTTTACAGCATAACATTTACGCATGAAGCCATTTGTAGCCATTTGATTGTGGCATCTCTTTTTGGTCACAAGTTTTAATACCACTGTGGTCTTATCTATGCCACTGTGGTCTCTACCATCTATGAATTATCGACACATCCCAACAATAAATACAACAAACATCTGACATTTGACCATAAATTGGAGTGCAGAGGCATCAGTTAAAACAATTGTCATAGGTATGTGATTAAGAGTGTAGGAGTATAATGTGGGGAAAATATAGGGCAATTACATCCATGATTAAATGAAATGACCACTGTTGGTGGGTACTTACCAATGATAGCTGTGATCATCCATTGCAGTGTCAAAGATGCTCCAAGCTCATATTTACAAAAACTGGCATTCACTTGGAGGAATAGTTACAACATAGTCACCCCCAAAGATGTCATACACAAATCTAAATTGCTTTAGATTTAAAGATTTTTGAATAAAGAATAATAGAAATATGTTATGCATCACCTAACATTCACAAATATTTTGTAAGGGAGGAGATTATATTTAAAAAATATATTTTTCCCAAGCTTGGAACCAGCGCTACAATGTAATGGCAGTTTTATATCTACAGGACAATTTAGCATCTCCAGTCAACCTGGTAACATGTCTTTGGACACTGCTATCCACTAAGTCATTGTAGCTACAGTTTGCTGTATTTATTAACTTATATATGTATGTGTATACACATGGAAAAACAATACAAAAAAACAATAAAAATCAAAGATTTTGATTGATGTACACAAGACTTGAACAGCTCGATTCCAATCTTCCCAATGTTCCATGTATTTCCAATAAGCCATGGATTTATTTATTACATCTAAAATATATTACTAAATAATAATAAATAAGTTCAACAACTGTACATTATATGGATTCAGCTACAAAACAGGGATGTTAAATGACATGAGTTATGTACTTTTATTATAGCTTTGAATACATTGAGTAAATACAAACTGAATTAGCAAACACTACAGTAGCAGCATTTCTGCAAAAACTGCATGTTTTTAAATACAAGATAAAGTGTAAAACAAATAACGCATGTTATGTGTAAGACATACTCAGCTTTGTTATACGATAACAGCGACAATTAAGACTTCCACCAAACAAATTCAGCCTCTTTTGTTGGTGGTGCTTTTAAATACATTCAGCAAACTTCATGTGTGGTAACATTATAAACAGAGTTGAAAACCTTTATAACAACATGGTATTATGAGCAAAAACCAAAATTCACTAGACTATTGGGAACCCTGATTTTATCTTTTGAGACATTGAGGTGCATTGTAATGTCAGTAGCAAGCCAAGCCTTCTCATCAACAATGCCTGACATAAATGCTCTGAAATGAATGTGTACAAATAATCAGACATATATTAAAATCTGGTGTATATGTAGTCTTGCTCAGTCTGTATTAATTGTGGAACAAGTTTGGGCCAAACAGTACTCCCACTACACAGGCCAGGACAAAAAGCATCCAGAACATCACAACCAGCACTTGCACACACATCAAGCTTCTTCTGTGACCCAAGACTTCCACCCTGCCATCTATTTGCTCTGTTGAATTTGAGCTTGCGCCCATCTGCTCCACTCGAAGGCTGACAGTGGGTAGGATAATAAATCTGGCGTCTCTAGACTCCAGTGACAGAATCACCTTCTGAGTGACAGTAGTCAGCCGAGTGGAAACGGACACAGGCAGTCGAAAAGTTACAGGAGGAAGCTGAGCAAGGATACGAGAGTTGCATGGAAGGGAGTGCACATTGCCCCACTCTAGTGGGGTGGAGTGGCGGCAGAGTGGACAGGAGATGGAAGGAGGGCTGTTAGGGTCAGGTGGGTAAAGGGGTAACAGCTGGATATTATTAAGGCATTCGGTACAGAAGACATGAAGACATTCCAGCATGCGTGGGAGCTTACGCTCCTGATCGTATTCTTGGTAGCACACAGGGCATTCCACCTCCGGGGAATCCCCACTAGTGGAGGCCTCTTCCTGGTCTGACATCATCTCTGAAACTTGGACCACAGACATGGTGGTAGATTGTCGATGTAAATGTTGAGATACTTTCAAGGGAAGATTTAAACCTGGAGTTCTCAACGAAAGCGTAGAACTGTAAAGAAAAGAATTGTTACTTCAGCACCACTGCTACATCCTTGAAAATGCATTTAAATAACACTAGCAAAGTGCACAGCAGCCATGTTTAAAGTAAATGCTTAGAACAATATGGCATTTTTATAATCCTGCAAATTTACTGGTAGACAGGAAACTAACTGTAACTGGCAATGACCTGTGCTGACTGGCTCTAACAAGAGTCTTACCACAAACGGTTGTTCTGGTATTTCTTGCTATTGAAAATACTTAACTGTGCAAACTGCAAGGAAACCAAATGTGCAACAATTATTTTCAGGATCAGGCAAAGTGTGCAACCATGCATTTGAACTGATGAAGTGATAAATCACCATGAATAAGTACAACAAATGTCTACATGTAAAAACACTTTGCATGTCCATGCACCTGCCGTGCTATGTGAGATTTAAAAAAACTATTCTCTTCACTAATTAATGAATAATTTAAACAGTACTCTACTTAAACGTTCCCTCACACTTGTGGAAAACCTTTATGTAAAGAAATATGTTCAAGTTACAATGAACCCCAACACCGCAGTATTATTTTATTGTGATTGGAGATTATTCTGCTGTGTCTAATATGCAATGACAAAGTATTCACTGTTTCAAGATGAATTAGGGTATAGTAATCCATTACCCAATGCTTAATTTATGAACAAAAACACAAGTTAAATTACAACACAATGGTTAATGTGTTTTGGAACAGCAAAGTCCAAACCTTATACCAGTTTAACAGGCTCTGGGTTCAGTCCTAGCCTTAAAGAAATTATTTATAATGTAAGGAGTTTGGTATAGTTGATCTGTAAACATGTATTCCAGGATTTTATTCTTTTATCTTAGAAAAATATACAGAGAGTGAAATGAGCAAATGTATGTGAGCAAATGAGTGATTGTGTGGCATACTGCTACACCCAAAACAACCATTAGCAGGATTATATTTGTGAGAACATAGTACCATTGTTTTACCATTTAATTCATGCTGATCTTCACTATGAACATAAATATAACACAATAAACAACCATCAATTATGTGGTGTATATTCTTTTCTCTGGGGTGTTGTTCTAGGTTGTTATTCTGTAATGTCAGTTTCTCTTTTAGATGAGCGATCACACCCCTCTGTTAAGACAAGGCCTGAGCAACCATTGCACATGGGAAGTGCTACTTAGCAGTTCTTATCCCTGTAGTACTGATGACAGAAGGCATTGAAAACATCATTATGACTGGCATGAAGACCCTAATTACTGTAAGTTATAAAGTTCTGCAGAAATATTTTAATACATTAAAATCCACTAAGCAAAATATTTAGATTCCTATGAATAAAAAAGTGAATACTGCATATAGTGGTCATCTACTACATGATTATTTTTCTGTTTCTTTTTTTGCTTTGTGCCATGGTGAAGATGAATAAATATTTAAGGGTAAATAAATAAACTGCATTAGCATTGAAACTGCTGCACTAAACCTTGACGATTTGTTCTTTCTCGAATGACTACCAAAGCCTTAAAAATGTAATACTGCACAAATGAAATGCTAAAATTGACTAGAACAAAATAATAATTATATGTATATGAATAATTACCTTTTCAAATCCTTGTTTCTATCTCCGCAGGGAAACCTTATGATTTCTTATAAGTCCATCCATTTTATACACAAAACCATTTGGACAGCTTAGACGATGTGAAGTCCTACGAAATTCTGAGCATGTGTATGTATTGGATTATTTTTAAGCTCAACCACTCTCCATTCCCAGTGATCATATGCTTTGTCTCCTACCAAGGGGGCAGTTTCCCGGGTATTTATTACCTAGAGATAGTTTGGTTTCTAGACAAGGGAACAATGTGAGATACAAGAAGTAGCTTATTTAATCCTGTCTAGTTAATATACAGATAATATACTCATTTTTACGTTCTTGTCCCGTGTATTTATTCAGTGACCAATAAAAAGCTGAACGAAAATGCTAGGTAGTTTTGCAGTTCTTGTAATCATTATATTAACAGTAAATTATTTCCAGTAAGCTGGTTATTGGGTCTGCTGCCAAAAGGTTGTAGATCATGTTTTTGAAACCTATTATTGGACATTGTACTTTCGGTTGTCGGTGACTCAAATGGTTCAAAGGACTTTTCTGCTCCTCTGGTTTCTGCCTTTTCCTTTGGAAGTGAAATTGGTCAAGCATAATTACTCTTCCCTGTAGTTTAACTCAGTAAATCAAGCAAGTACTTCAACTTAGTAGTTACCGGAGTAAACCCACACAGACAGGGGAAAAACATGCAAACCGCGCACAGAAAGCCTGGTGTATCCAGGTGTATCCTTGCCGTGAGATGACAGTGCTAACCATTAAGCTACTGCTCCACCTGCATTTATTGGTCATTATTTTATGGTTTAGTCTCCACACAACTGAACAGTTTTTACTCTTGGTTTTCTTGGTAAATAGGTGTGGCACTGTTCACGGCTTTATATTAGAAGATAAATTCCTCATTCCTCCAGTCCCGTTTAAAAATTCTACAAATCTATTTATAGTTCCAGTGACAAATCAACATTCCAATGAGTCTGGAGTGTCGCAATAATTCTGTAACATTCATGATAACACTATAGCAATAGAGTCCAAAAGGCAGTTACAGCAATAATAAGCATAATGTAAATCCCAGCTGGATTAAACTAAAATAAATAATTTAAAAAATGCTTTATTTTCCTTATAAGATGTTCAAGAGCCCAACAACAGTTACCTGAAAGTGGTGAGGCTAAAACTAGAAACCTTCCTAATAGTCCAGTACCTTAACTAAGTTACAAGTCTACAACTGTATTTTATATATCTACAATAGATGACAAAGTGAAAAAATTCTCAATGGCAATTTTTGTCCTGTTTTTTTGCGCCATGTATAACCATCTTTCAGTAACCACTTCATCTTGGTCAAGGTTGCAGTGGTCCCAGTGCTAGATTTACACAAGTATACAAAGTACAACCTAGGCAGGATGTTCAAACTTGCATTCTGTGAAGGGTTTAAGGCACATTTTGCAGTTTATATGACAGAAAATTGGCGGCACGGTGGCTTAGTGGTTAGCACGTTTCAGTGCCAAATAACCCAGAAAGGAAATGACCTAAATGGGAATGTAACAAAATCCATAATAACGTTTTACAGGCATTTCCTTCAAACTTTATAAAGTACCTATCTAGCTAAACTTTGAGGATACATTTTTACTTTAGATCAAATAGCACATACACATAACTGCTGGAAAGATTGGTACCAAACAGCACATCAGCTGTGCCATTGGTTAGTTTGGAGTTTTTCATTTCATTTATTCTCTAGTTTTAACATCACTTAAACCTATTTAGAGTAACGGTGGAACACACACTGGGTTAATACACTAAACACCTAAACAGGTCACCAGTCTGATCCATACTGACCAAAGGCAAAGCTGAGGGTCATACCCTGGTTTTAAATTGAAAAAATATAGTAATAATGTAATCCTCTAAAGTTGTTTGGATAGATATTTATTAATCGTTGAGAAAATTAAGGGAATTCATGTCCTATTATGATTTATGAAGTTTGTCACATGCCCATATATGTCATTTCCTGTCTGGGTTATTAGCAGGAAAACGTGCTTAATAAAAACAATGAGCTCGACATGTTTGGTCATGTTCTTCAGCAGATTCATTATTCTCCACCCTCTTACGCATCATGGAATTGTTTGGAACCGCCTCATAAGTCGAAGTAAGAGCAGCAGTCCTCACTCATCATGCTGTCTGAACTGGAGTGCGGGATCTGTTACAGGATCTATGACGTGGCTCGTCGGTGTCCGCGACAGTTACACTGTAAACACAGTTTCTGTGAGAGCTGCTTATTTACTCTGGCTGCCGCCGATCCGGCTGATCGCCGTGATCCTCCTCCTCCTCATCTTCCTCCTCCTCCTCCTCATCTTCACTCTGGATCCAGGATCGTTTGCGCTTTTTGCCGACACACCAGCGTTTGGACTGAAGATAGACTGAAGGATAACTTTCCGGTTAACGAAGACATTCTGGAGAGATTACAGACCGCTGGTGTCCTGGAGAAAAACGAGAGTGATGATGATGATAATGATGTTAATGCTCATGATGAAGCAGAAACATCCAGGCAGTGTGCAGAGGAGACTTCACCCAGGACAAGAAGAGGAAGATTATGGAGGTCCATGAAGCGTTTCTGTAGAAAGGTGAAGGGATCAGATAGACAAGGTGAGGAATGTTTATGAGTGTTAGTCTATTTCAGGTGTCACCAACCTTTTTGAAACTGAGAGCTACTTTTTGGGTACCAACTAATGCAAAAGGCTACCAGTTTAATACACACTTGTGATGTCACACATTTATAACCTTTAATGACATGTTACTATTAATAATGAATGATATTCATCTATGTGATGCTGAACATGTAAATGATTTCTTACAATAATTTTCAATAATAATTTAACAAGGTAGGTAACAAGTAAATATCAATATTTAAAATATATATTTAGAACAGGCCCACGGGCGACTCATGAGGTCCTTTCGGGCGACCTGGTGCCCATGGGCACAACGTTGATGACCACTGGTCTAACACAGTGCACAGTACCTACAGCTCTGGGGTTGTGTTTGATCAAATGACAAAGGTTTTATTCTGTAAACAAGAATAATAATTCAAAATAATAATTCAAAAAATAAATTTTGCCTCAGATCTGTATAACACTTTCAAGCAAAAAACTGACATTTTTGTTACACAAAATACTTTGTGACTATTTTGTAATTTGATCCGAATTGCAAAACTTTGATACTTGGTTTCAGTTTCTCTACTACACTGCCGCACTGACAGATCAATACATGCAAGGCCCTCGTAACTGACTAATGTTCAGACAGTATACTGTCACAATATTGTAATATTATAAAACTGCGTTTAAAAAAGGCAAAATTTGGACTCAGCTTAATAATGGGCAAATAAATTACATTTGTCTTTAAATTGATAATATTGTAATAACTAGGGCTGACCGCAATTAATCGATTATTCGTTGGTCGACCGAAAAAATTACTAGTCGGCCAAATTCCATT
>JAOUQU010406512.1:0-11830 GCA_028566735.1 Ammoglanis amapaensis
AATACATAAAAAATACATCTCTGCCTCCTTATTTAAGTTTTTACAAAACAACCGTGTAACTCTCTAAATATACCAAATGCAAACAAAACTATTTTCGCAGCATCATCTTACCACATCTGAATAGCTTTGTAATTTCTTAAAGAAAATTATATTGTTAAACATTTGGATTCTTTGCCGATAATCCAACAATAGCCTAAGCGTTGACCCTCAATTCAGCCTTGGTGCTCTTTTAAAAAGATATCTTTTAAGTGCAGTCCTTAAGTTACTCAGTGTCCAGTTAAAATGCCTTACAAGCATCACTTTGTGTACTTTCTAACTACAATCCAAACCCAACAACTTGACTACAAGCTACAACTCGTCTTGCCAAGCAACAATACACGACTTTTTAATCTTAATAACCCAAACAAAGCCACTTCAGTCACCACAAACCAATGCATTTACAAACTCGATCCAGCCACCACCCATTATCCATGGCTCATAAGTGCATAATGTGAACCCCCTGACCTCCATCTCTAAATGAACCAAAGATTCGATAGTGGCAGATACAATGGGTGCTACATGTCAACACAGGCCTCGGGGACCAGGGTTCGATCATCGCCTCAGGTCACTCCCAGTGTGAAGTATTTCATGTGTCTATACACATCATTAGAAACAAAAAAAAAGTGTTTTGTCAATTGACTATTCTTAATTAAGCCCTAGGTGGGAGTTACGTTTGTGGTTACAAAAATAATAACAAATGAGAACAGTCAAAACAAAGCTTCCATATTGCTTCCCTGCCGCTTTCTTTTACTCTTCACAAGGTCGCCCTGAAAGCTGATGGTCTGTTATGCGTGTATATTATCAACCAACAAAAACACTGGGAGAAATAAGATATTTTGTAGGGGTAACACGTGACTACGTTTGAACAACGGGATGTAGCACAGCGGATGGATGGAGCGGGAGTCTCACTGACCGAGTCATCAACGTCCTATTCAATCTTAAGAATAACGGAAATCCTCCATTTGCTGACTGTGCATGAATTAGGCCTACATTTTAAAAGCCAGCATATGCAAACACGTTATGAATATGATCGATGGAGATGTTTATACACGATCGGTGATGTTTGCTTCCCAGCGATCTCACTAAAACACAAGGCTAACCGAGTGCAAGCTGGGATGCTGCTGTGCTTGCAAAGAAAAGCGACACCGACACGCCGACGTGACGATCACATGCCGAATTTCAGCTTTTATTCTACTAATTGAAACGCAACGTATATAAGATCAGGTATTAAACGGTAGGCTATTGGTATTATAACCTTTCAATAATGCATTCAGACAAACAATAAGCTAGGATCGGCTTCTGGGAATATCCAACCAAAACAATATACAGAATCGAACACTACTGCAATAATTATCCATATTAGATCTTGCTTACCCCTTTTTTTATTCCACACAAGCGATTTTACCCGAAGCTCCTGGGTGGCGACTGAATGCTTTCGACTACCCTGCCCTATGCGTCTCTTGGGCTGCTGCTGAGAATTAAGGTTATTTCTACCGAGCAGCGGCAACACAAGGGCGATATAGAAAGCATGCAGAATGGGAGGAGGAGGACGAGGAGGAGGAGCACGTCATCATCCAAACCCTTCCAGCGGCTGAACTGCCAACACAACCATGTGGGCGTGGCCTCCTGCACCATCCACTTATGTTACCGTCAAGAGAGCGACGCAAGGTGTCTATTCTCAACCGAGACACTTCTCAACACAGCACTTCTGTGTAACTCGAGCGTTTCGTTTAACCTAGAACACAAATTAAAGATGTTTTTACATTTAAATTCCAAACACCAATCAGTGTGGAAAATGTAAGAATCATTTTTGACACTATCTGCATGTATTTTTTTCTATTTCATAAACGACTGTTTTGCTGCAGAATGGATTCTGTATTCTGCAGAAGTATAAGGGTTTGGATAGGAATTACCAGACTAAAATTTTATGATGTGTGCTTCAAAAGTTCTGTAGTACTTTTAGTTCTGATTGTGATTCTAATTACTAAAATCAATGTTAGTTGTTATAGTTATGCTGTCTGTTTGAAGGACAGTTTTTTAACAATAAATTCATCTTTTTTTCTTTAAAAAATGCTTAATTAAGTTCAGATAGCTATGGCTGACTTTTTAGCTTCGACATGGGTGCAATAGATCAAACAAGATAAATGGTGTGCTGCGATATTAAACACTGAAAATACTTTTATGAATGTAACAATTGCAAGTGCAATACCTCATAATACACCAATGAGCCAACAACATTAAACCACTTCCAGGTAAAGTTAAAAACATAATCAGGTGTATTGAGAATCATGAAACATCTTTAAAATGTGCAGACAAATTGAGTCTGTTTTTCAGGATTTAGACTTACTGTTCTTAAACAGTCCTTACTCGTCATTAGTAGTTTACGTACCCTCTTTATGATAATGCTTTTTGTTTTCTGTTTGTTGTTTGTTTGTTGTTATAAACTAATTTGAAGATGTTTTCTTCCCTTGGATTGTCTACCATTGCTTTGCTAACACCACTAAATATATTCTTTCTTTATGACATTCATCTTTTGACATATTTTGGCTCTAATCTCATCATGTACAGCAGATCTCATCTTACTAAGTAGCATCTTAAATTTCTTGTACCTTTCAAAGTTCATCTACATCACTTCCCTCTTGCCTACCATTCCCCTTCCTGTAGCAGCCTGCATCAAGCACGTCTAAACTATTATCTTTGATGTGGACTGTGTTTTTTGAATAGGTGCAATATCACTCAGAAGTAGTGTTTTAGGATTTTGTAGTTTCACATACAGTTGTCTCTTTTCTTAATTCCAATTCTTTTTCAATAGATTATAACTTGTGCATAACTTGTATAATAAGTGCATGTTGTCATGTTGTCATGTTATGAACACTGATGCAATAACATCCACCTTCGTTTTACTTTCTCTCAGATGTATTTAGTTTTGCTTTATTGTAAATGAATTGTTTTTCCTGCACTGTTTTGTTGAAGGGCATATATATTAGTTTATTTCAAGATATCTTGTATGATTCTGTACTATCTATTACGTAAATCTTCTTCTGGTCCTTTTTGTTTCATTTTGACAACAGGACCAATGCTTAAGCAGTATTTACTGCAGAAGGGTCACAGCAAGCTTTGTGCAGTGTGTATAATGACGTATAATACTGTACCATAATAATGAAAATGTCAATAAACCCACTAAAGATTCACTTAAACAATTTTATTCAGTTGCCAACAGCTGTTCTAAAACGAGGTAAATTTAATCTTATGGCAGTCAGATGAACATGTATTAGCTGTAAATTATTTATATTCTAAGGTTAGTACAATAAATGCTGTATTTATCCAGTTACTTTGTTGGGTTGTAGCTCATAACCATTTACAATATTGATTACAAGTAAAGTTTTCAACATTAAACAACTTTTAAAGATTCAGCCTTTAACGACATTTACTTACAGTTGATTCTGGGTCATCGACTAAAACAAACCAAACAATAAAAACAAACCAAACCAAACAAAAACACAACAACCACAAATCAACTATGATCCGACGTTTTTGTGCTAGCTGGATTAAGTATAGATATTTGGTGATAATCAACTTTACAACAAAAAATTAACACAATTCCAAGACAAGCAAAGATTTAATCCTGACATTAATTTTACTACTAAATTATAGCAGGACGTTTCTTCTTTACTGAGACATCTTTAGCAAAAACCAGCGTTGTAGCCAATAACAGTTTTATTTGTTAAACGATAATGTGGTAAAGTTAGACGGCTTACATCTACATTGCATTATTTCCGTTGCATCTTGGACGTTCCTCCATTAATACACGTTTGTAGTTTTTACTTTGACTAGCGCCATTTTGACAACGTGTGGACGTAGTGTGACAGGACTACACATCCCATAAACCTTTGTACCGTTTACGGAAATCGGTTGTCGAACTCGGTAGCAGTTTCTTTTGACTTTGATTCATACAGTTTATTCATTTTAAACTCTTGTAGGAAAATAAATAACACGCTTAGTTTTGGGAGTGTGCAACAGGAGAACATGAAACCAGTGGAGGAGTCGGATGATGTGAAAGAGTTAGGCGCTTATGAGAAGCAGTTACGAGGTAATATCGATTTGCAAGCTTTAATGATCGACAAAAATAAACAAGATATAGGTTTAGTAAATACAATGATTTTCATTTAGAATTTTATTAGATCACATATTTGTCTTATTTATATATATAGATCACAAGCTGTCTTATTTAAGTTAAATACTTTACAACTTAAATTGATATGCTGTTAAATCCATCCATCCATCTATCCATCGATCCATCCATTTGTTCTGATTTGCAACACTTGGATTTTCATCTAAAAATCATTTTAAGAAAAATTAAATTTGTAGAATCCTTGTATGTAACTTACCAAAATTAGTAGTAGTCAAAGTTAGGGATTTTGTAAAATAAAAAGTAGTTGATGAGTAGTATATTGTAACTAGATTTTGTGCACATGACCATTATGGGCAGTAAGGTGAGTTAGTGGGTAGCTCTGTCACCTCACAACGAGATGTCCTGGGTTTGATTCTCATGAGGGGTGGACCGGGTACTTTCTTTTTGGATTTAATTTTTGTGGGTTTCATCCAGGTACTCTGGTTTCCTCCAACAATCCAAAGACACCACCAGGTTGATTGAAGAGGCTATATTGTCCCCAAAATGGCTAGATATTACATTGTAGGGTTGGTTTCAGACACCAACATGCTATGGCCCTATGGTGGATGATGGATACAGGTATAGATATGGTCTATTCTTTTTTTAATTCAGCTGTATAAAATATCAGGTGACCATTTTAATAAAGTTTATATTATAAATATTTGTATTGTCCCACAACACTAATCCATTTTTGTTATGTGATGTATTCAGAAAGGGCGAATCGCAGTATTCAGCAGCTGAGCAACATGCTGTTGCGTGATGGATCAGACACTGAAGAGCCTGAGCAAACATGCAGTTTGTACAGTGAATCAGAAAGTTCATGGCATCACACCCGGCAGAGTGAAGCAGGTACAACTGCGCAGGAGCATATTTCACACTTAACAATATTTATACAGATGGTTTTAAATGTTTAAATGTTAAATATTGTTTTTGATTTGGGCTTTCAGTCAGTCAGCTGCGTTCCATGCTGGAGAAAGAGTCAGAAGAAGCACAAGCAAACACTCCTTCACCTTCAAAAAGGAAGTCTATTCTCAAGGTATACTATTTAGTTACCTACTTTTTTGCCAAGTAGTAGACATCGACTTAATTACCTTACTCAAATTACCTTGTCAGTTTGTTTCAACTCAGTTGTACTTCACATTTGGCCTTGACAATTTGCTGGAATCTTTTAGTCATAAATAACATGAACAAAAACACATATCTAGCTTGAACAGTAGCATATTTACCTCTGTTTGTTAAATGTTAATTTACATGTTATTTCTATATGTATATGTTTCTATGTTTATATCTATCAACTAAAAATTTAGATTGACCTGAAGTGTGCATAATTTTTGCACAGGATGGTAATAAATGGCGCTATACTATATTTTATGACACATGTCTGTCTGGTCTTTTACCTTACAAGTCTGGCTGGCACAGTGACGCAGTGGGTAGCACTGTCACCTTACAATGACGGTCCTTACAGCAGGAAGGTCCTGGGTTTGATTCCCAGGTGTGGGGGGTTTAGGTTCTTTCTGAATGAATTTTGCATGTTCTCTCCTTGATTCACTAAAACATTTTATATTTTCAGTTATCTGTTTAATGTGGAATTTACCCTCATTAATGAATGCATTGTATTGTTTTTACTTTTATCTTACTTATACCAACTATACGAGAAATAATTAACACATTATCTCTTATGTCCAGCAAAAGACTACGAATGAAAATGATGGCAGTGTACCACCAGTTAAGGACCTGGTTCCCATCATTCACAATCAGTCAGAGTATATTCAACACCTTGAGGCCGAGGTCAAGTTCTGCAAGGTCAGAATGTTGTTGTTGTTGTTGTTATGGCCATGTTTATAATATTGGCATGTGCTAGTTCACCAGCATTGCACCTTCTTTAATAGTTGTTTGTATTTGTATTTTATTGCTAGGAAGAGCTGCTTGTGATGAAGCAGCGGATTCGAGTCGTCATTGTGGAGAACGAAAAACTGCAGGAAGAACTAAAGGCAAAGATGATGGAGGACACTCTAAAAGAATACACTCTCTTGAATGAGACGGTAATTGCTCTGGAGATTCCATGCACAATATTTGATGTAAATATATGTCACAGATTATCTTTAGGCTCATTTCTATTCATCGTCAGGTGGTCTAAATACCCTCCCCAGACACAGCCACTTATATCGGTATGAAGACGCATGTATAGTAAAGTGCATCACAATGGAACGTGACTCTGTTGAAAGTTTGTTAACATATGTGTTTGAAATTGCTAGTAAAATCTAAATTCTTTCTGAAGAACTTTTTAATAAATCTCCACAATGCCAACAAAGCTATAGCTCAACAATCTAACAATGAAAATTGAGTGAAAAGTGAATTTTATCCCAATACGAATTTCACTCTGCTCTGAAAGCATTGAGTGGTTAACAACCACACTGAGTGTGATCTCAGTCTAAATTTTTCACCACCACTTCCGTATGTTCTCGTACCTGGGAGCAGCCATGACTTGGTTCTTTGAGAACTGGGCTTGTGATCGGAAGGTTGTTAGTTTGATTCTGAGAGCCGATGGGCCATGACTACAGTTTTTTTAAGCAAGGCAATTAACCCCTAACAGGTGCTGTAGCTAGGGCTGCTCTTCTCATTATACTCACTGTACTGCCTCCATTGTGTGCTCACTACTGTGTGTAAATTGGTTTCACTGCATGGATTGGTATAAATGCAGATGAATATGTGGTGAAAAAAGATCGTAAATAATCAAAAAGGATTGTAAATAATTTTTTCTGTTTTCTGTGTGATCGTGATCAGGTCAATGAAGCAAACTCTGTAGATAAAATCACTTCAGTACCAGCAGCCAAATCAAGACTGGCACCGACTTATCAAATGGAAGACAACCACTGGAAAAATGAACTGGTAGATTTTTTTCCTCAGTCTGATCAGATCCATTTACCCAGTTGCATCTCTTGTACTACGCACACCAACTCTGGTTGTGTTTTCCGATCTGTTCAATATTGTTAATATTGTTATTCTGAATGTTTCAGATGAAGCTGAAATGTCTTTACCAAGCACAGACTGAGACATTAGAAGCTCAGGTAGAATCACTAAAGTAAGTCTGTTCAATTGGTCTTTAATCTATCCATCATCTAGTATTAAACCACCGCTTAATCCACTGAGCGAATACACTAAACACCTGAACAGTTCGCCAGTCTGTTGTATGGTACAGAGACAGACACACAAACATACACACAGAAGAAGAAAAGATTTTAGAAGTTTTTAATCTCCAATTAACCTGATTAATGGAAAGAACATCTAAACTCCATACAGAATACCTTCCTTAACCAGGAATTGTACCCATAATTGAATTGACTTCTTGCTGGGAGGCGACAGTGCTAACCACAAAGCTATCTTGCCACCTACTGGTCATAATAGCTGTTTTGTTTCTTATTATATATTTCGGTGTAAGAGATGATCCTTTATTTGTGTTTGTGTTTAGAAAGGATTTGGTCAGTTCTCAGAAAGAGTGTGAGGAGCTGAAAGGGCGTTTGAGACATAACGAAAGGATGGCTGGAGTACCTGGAGCTGCTCAGAGTTTTGGTGGTCTCTGTCTGAAGTGTGCCCAGCATGAAGCTGTTCTGGCCGACACACATTCAAACATTCATGTCCAGGCCATTGAGAGACTTACCAAGTGGGTGTGATTACTTCTTTGAATATTTGTTTTTTTTCTTTTAAAGTCTGATTTAAAAAAAATTAATCACTTCTTTTCAAGCAAGTGTCAGATTGGAAACTATAATGTTTGAACTCTCAACATTTGCTACAGCTGAGCTTGGGCCATCATCATTTACCATTGTTTTTTACAACAAGTGTCCTTCCTGACAAAACCCTTCCTATTTATTTGGCCTAGAGATCTGCACTTCAAGCACTGTTTATGCTTACTAGTGGCTATGTACATTTAGGACCGTTCAGTGCCTCCAATTTACTTGGATGCATGTTGTTGGACTGTGGGAAGAAATCAAAGCTGGAGAAAATTCACGCAGACATGCTAACAGACGTACACACAGACCGGACACACATTGGGCGAATACACTGAACACCTGAACAGATTGCCAGTCTATTGTTACCGGGCACACACACGCACACGCACGCACACACACACACACACACACACACACACACACATACACACACACTCTCTAACAGGGACACTGAAGCCTAGTGGGTAGAGCTTTGGGCTATGAAACCAAAGATTCGAGGTTCAAATTCAGACTCTGCTACACAGCCACTGTTGGGTCCCTAAGCAAGACTTTTAACCCTGTCTGCTCCAGGGGCACCGTACGTTGGCGCCTTACGTTGGCTGACCCGGCACTCGGACCCCAACTTCAAAACAAGTTGGTATATGCGAGGAAAGACATTTCGTTGTACTGTACTTCTGTAAATGTGTAATGACTAATAAAAGCATTTTCATTTCATTTTTACACACACACACACACACACTCGACAATTTCTCCATTGAACCTGTTTGCATGTCTGTGGACTGTGGGAGGAAACCAGAGTACCAGGAGGAAACCCAGCCAGACACTGGAAAACATGCAAACTCCTCCACATGGAATGCCCAGAATGCTCACTTACCAAGAATAGAAATTAAATATAAATGAAAGTGGAAATGAAAGTTGAAACCGTGATGTAAACATAACAATGCCCTATGTAATACATAAACATGTATGCAATGGTGTAAAAACAAACAAACAAACAAATAATAATTACATTATTAAATGCACTTCAGTTCCTATATTCAAAATTCCCATTGAAGTGAAAGTTAGTGAAATAAAATGACACAATCTTTTATTTACACTGGATGCTGTCAGCCAGGTTTGTGTAGTCAGGACAATCTGACTTAATAATAAAGGTTTAGGTGTGTTTAATGACACACATGGTCATGTTCCTCTCGTTCTAATTTTTTTCTTTACATACCTCTCCATGATAGATATAGACAACAAAAAATGTTTTAATTAATGGGAGGTATTGCAGCATCTTTCTGACACCAATCTGAATCACATCATGTTTTAATGAGGTGAGCACAAGTACCACAAGTACCACATGCAGGTTCTCATCAGGTGCTCACAGAGGAAATATACTCCGTTTCATTCAGGCACTGTTCTCATGTGGAACATGAAAATCGGCTTCCGAGTGTTTGTAAACAGAAGATGATGCTCTGATTGATGACTTCTCTGTGCTTTTTTTCTTGTTGCAGTGTTGCACTTCAGCATCACTTACCACCGTTTCAGTTTCAGGGAAATACACTTATTTATTTCCTCTGCCATAAACACTATGTCATATTGTATTGTCCTGCCATATTTACAGTATCATTGATTTAATCGGCACTTATAAAGGGTCAGGCCCCAGGTTCATATCTTTTTGCCATGTATAAAGTTAAATAATGTGTTTATGAATGTTTTGATATGCTTTTTTAATTCATACTTGTTTACTGTAGAGAGCGAGATGAGCTGATGACAGCGTTGTGCTCGCTCAGAGCCACCCAGAGTGAAGCTCAGCAGAGGGAGTGGGTTGCTTATCGACAGGTCAAACAAGCTGTGGAAATGGCAGAGGAGGCCAATCTGGAGAAGACCACGGTGAGAGCACACACCTTAAACTTGTGGTTAATCACCTTCCTCGTAGTTTGACTTAAATCGTCTTCTTCTTGTCTTTTTCTTTGTTTGCTCCATATTCCTTTAATCTTAATCAATATTATATATGATCGATTAGTTGCACTCTAGCACTATGATAAAATGTTCTTTTTCCGCTCTTCATATTCATCTTGGCTAACAAGGGCTGAGTGGATTTGGTTTTCTACCTAATGATTGTTTCATCTGTTACTAAATTCACCTGCTTGTTGTAAAATGTTTCAAACTATTTGGTTTAAATCTGTTGTTTCTGTGGGAAGAAATCAAAGCAACTGGAGAAAATTCACGCAGACATGCTAACAGACATACACACAGACCGGACACACATTGGGCGAATACACTGAACACCTGAACAGATTGCCAGTCTATTGTTACCGGGCACACACACGCACACGCACGCACACACACACACACACACACACACACACACACATACACACACACTCTCTAACAGGGACACTGAAGCCTAGTGGGTAGAGCTTTGGGCTATGAAACCAAAGATTCGAGGTTCAAATTCAGACTCTGCTACACAGCCACTGTTGGGTCCCTAAGCAAGACTTTTAACCCTGTCTGCTCCAGGGGCACCGTACGTTGGCGCCTTACGTTGGCTGACCCGGCACTCGGACCCCAACTTCAAAACAAGTTGGTATATGCGAGGAAAGACATTTCGTTGTACTGTACTTCTGTAAATGTGTAATGACTAATAAAAGCATTTTCATTTCATTTTTACACACACACACACACACACTCGACAATTTCTCCATTGAACCTGTTTGCATGTCTGTGGACTGTGGGAGGAAACCAGAGTACCAGGAGGAAACCCAGCCAGACACTGGAAAACATGCAAACTCCTCCACATGGAATGCCCAGAATGCTCACTTACCAAGAATAGAAATTAAATATAAATGAAAGTGGAAATGAAAGTTGAAACCGTGATGTAAACATAACAATGCCCTATGTAATACATAAACATGTATGCAATGGTGTAAAAACAAACAAACAAACAAATAATAATTACAGATACTTTTTCCGCTCTTCATATTCATCTTGGCTAACAAGGACAGAGTGGATTTGGTTTTCTACCTAATGATTGTTTCATCTGTTACTCAATTTACCTGCTTGTTGTAAAATGTTTCAAACTATTTGGTTTAAATCTGTTGTTTCTTATTTATACCTAAAACAAAATTAGCATAAAACACTGATTTCATCTGATGATCCATTACATTATAGACATGACAACATGACATTACAAAATGAACGCTTCGGTTCAAGCCTCAAAACCAAGTCAATTAAAAAAGGACAGTCCATCGTAGTTGTAAGTCACTTTGGATAAAGGCGCTCAATGCTGAAAATGTAAACAATATTACACTGCAAATGGTTCTTAAAGATTTCTGAAGAACTGTAGATCTCTTAGGTCTGTAGAGTGGTCAATATTCAAAACGTTTCAGTATGGAAGAGAACAGGCAAAATGGCAAGTATGACATTTTTGGAGACTGGTAAAGACAAAAACTATTTTGCTAACCAAGAGAAACAAAAGTCACTTGAACACCAAAGTTCATTTCAACAGTATACAGTAAACTTATTCATAATACATGTGAATGAGTTTTTTTTTGTTTTTTCTGCTTGTGCTTTGGTGTCGTTTTAGGCAGTAGTCCAGTGTGAGCGTGTTTATGCTGAGCTGGCTCGACAGAGGGAGAGGCTTGAGAAAGAGCTGGCATCTGAACAAGAGAAGATCTCACAGGCCAAGAGGGCAGCACGCTTCGAAAGCAAGAAAGAGAAGGAAGAGCTTGATCACATGGTCAGTTCTTTAATCAGAATAGATTTTGGTTGATTGTTGTCTGTTTTGTAAGTATGCTTATTACTGTGTAACCATTCTATATATTTATATTTATATATGATGATGATTTTTACCCTCCAGTCGAAATCGACCCTGGGTCACTCTGTGGATCGTTACCGATCCCAGAGT
>JAOUQU010406523.1:0-11829 GCA_028566735.1 Ammoglanis amapaensis
AGTTGAAGTAAATGACGACCTCTGGTCGACCAACAAAATCCTTGGTTGTGGACAGCCCTAATATATATATATATATATATACAGTTTTATTCTCCTTTTGTAACTCACCTTTTCCTACTTTTTACTTTTTAAATTGCCGTTTACATTAATGTTTACAATTATTGTTGTCATTTATAATCAATTTTTTAGCGTGTTAACCGTAATTTCAAGTGTTCGGATGTTGTAAAGCATTTCACTGCCGGTTGTACTGTGTATAACTATGTATGTGACAAATAAACTTTGATTTGATTTGAAAAAAAAAATATATAGTTCTAATATAAAAAAAATTAAACAATTTATGGAAGTCATGATAATGTTTCAGGATAAAAAGATTCAGCAAGCGGACACTAATGCTGAACACTGGACGTTATGTATTCGGCCCAAGACCAATCGACCCACAAACCAGTACCGGTCTGAAGCCCAGGAGTTGGGGACCACTGGTCTATAAGTTCCTGCTTGGTTTTCATAAATATGAATATAATAAATATAAGACATGCCGTTAGATTATGCATTGGATCCATGGATTGAAAACGGTGATTGAAGAGGCTCCAAAGATGTTTAACTGGGTTCAAATCTGGGAGATTAGGGTGAACATATTGGTCTTTCCAACCAATGTTGCACAGTTCTAGCCATAAGACATGTCACGCAGCATTACTGGAAGATCTCATCTGCTCCAGAGAAGATACTCACTATAATAGGTAATAGATAGTGTATATGATCTGCATCTGATATATACACCAAGCCAGGATACATACATGACTTTATGTGGTATATGCTGCAGCCATCACAAAAATGAGTTATTACAAAAAAACTGAATTGTATTGTACATTAAAAATAACTCATATGCATCATCCAGACAGTTAAAGCTTTGGTAAAACTCGGTATTGTATTATCACATGAACCCAATACACCAGGGATGTAACCACAAATAAATACAGATCTAAGAAAAAACTAAAATATATTATAATTTAAATGATTTTGCCATGAGCAAGGAAAATGAGGTATAATTCAAAATTGTTTTGCATAATGTGTACCTACCTCAGAAAATTAGGGAGTTTTTTTAGATATTAAAAAACACAGGAAAAAAAATAGGTCAACTTGTTTTTTCAAAGATTTTTTAAGGACAGAATCATTTAAATAATCCAGTATTGTGAGTCTTATCGTGAGTAAAATGTGCATTTACATCCATGCAAGACACACAAGTAAATCAACAACAAATCAGATCTGAGAGAACAAAAGCTAAAACTAAACGGAGATGCTGTGTTGTGATCTAAAGGTACTTGTTGGATAAGTAAACTCAGACAAGCACTGATTAACACCTAAAGTCGATATAAAACTACTCTATCTAAGCAAGAGCAAGTGGGCTGAATATAGCGAAAACTCTTTCCGACTGCTTGGTGTGATTTAAACCACCAAGTGTAAACCACATCAACAGATTTCTGCTGCTCCTGGTTATGTGTGTCAAAAATCTGTGAACAAGTGGTGAGAAAAGAAAGAAAAGCTAATGAAAGTCATGCATAAAAGTGAGCATGACCTGCAATTCACCTCTGTCCAACCTTATGGAAATAAATCAGGCATTTAAAAGCCTCCATTCAGCTCCAGTGTCTAGTTACAAAAGACAGTTAATTGGTAAATGACAAGTGAGGTGAGGTGTAAAAGGTTAACCAAAGTCTTTTTTACAACCTGTTTTTTAGATTTTTTAAAGCTTCTGTTCAGATCCAATCAATCTGTCATCCAATTCATCGAATAAAAACAAAAACAAACATAGATCCAATCCAACGAATCAACTTTACACAGATTTGCACGTTTTTCAAATATTTAAATTAACCTGTTAAAAAAACCTATATCTCTCTTTTTTACCTGTTTCCAGTCGTTTCGACTCTTGGGTCCTCTGTAGACTACCGATTGGGTATCCAGTTCGAAAACCTTTACATCAAACTGTGGGAATCAGTGCCACAAGCTTCAGAAGCATAAAAAGTATTAAAAACAACTATTTGTGAACAAAACTTCTCACTTGAGAGCACAGTCATGTTGGATAGTTGAGCCCGTGACCAAGCTTACCGTTTGCTTTGCAAAAACTGTCTGAGTCTGGTGTTTATCCTGGTTTGAAGATTTGCAGCACAAAATAAACTAGGAGATACATCAATCTGGCATGAAACATTAATGGAGCAGTAAAAAGCTCAATACACAGCGGAATGCCATGACTGTTTTTTATTCTGTTAATCACGTTTAAGGGTTAAGGGTCAGGGTTAAGCAGCAGCTACATACATTGTGTCATACACAATACTAATACATCCTTTTCTTTGATTTTCTTCTCCTTGCCCTCCTGTACTGGAAATGTCATCAGAAGCCCAGGCATAGCCGAGCTAAGGGGCTAGTGAAGTTATATTCAGAAAATGCTTAAATGCCACATATGATTAAACAAATCTCTGGCCTGGCTTCACACAATCAAAATGCCACCAAATCAGAACTCAAATCAATTCAAATGTTATTCCTGATTAACTTCTGAAAAATGGATCAATCTGGAAGTCTGCAGAGATTTTTTTCTCAGCAGGGTTATTCCTAGCTTTACTTATTCATCAAGCAGAACTTTATTCAAACCACACAAGTTCTCTCAGCGTATGAATAATTTAGTGTGTTTGTATACACACACTCTGTAGGGTATTTCTGTAAAACGGTCACCGGTCAGTCATTGTGTAATCTCATTTGAAGTGTCTGGATCAGCCAACTGAAGAGCGTAGGAGAGCAAGTGGGTTGAATAAATCTGGAAAAAGACTTCACTGGGACTTTCAGAATTAATTTGTGAAAATTCATACTGAAAAAAGGCTTTTAAAAGTATGTACAATCAAAACAATGTCCTTTTATTTTTAGGTTTTTATTTACTACCAAGGTACAACCTTTGAAGGGGACTTTTTAGTGTATTGGGCATTAAAGATGAAAATTAGAAGGAGGAAATATTTGTGGATTTGATCAAGATTTAAATTGTGATGGCCAATTAAAAACAGTGGTCAATTACCAAGCTTGACATTGAGCTAGTTTGCTAACAGTGGTTCAAAAGCTGACCGTAGGCAATCTATCATTACTGTCGATTGGTTGTCTACACAGAAATGATCGGCTATGCCTCTGCTAAAATTGTGGAAGGGGGGTGTGTGACTTGTGATGAACCTTGACCACTGTACCAGGATTAACCCTGACTAGGATGAAACAGATGGAGAAAATGAAACCTCCAAAAAAATGAAACATACCCAGCCCTCCATGTATCCCATTATCAAAACAAAACCAATGTCTGTGTGTGACTTGGCTTCTCTGAAATGCCCAATACACTATAAGCCCAATGTCTAAATACACTATTGACTTTGCATCAGCGTCTCTGAATACAACAAAACAGTATTTAAACTGGTGTTATGTGCATTCAAAGTAAACTGTGTGTCAGAATGTGTATTGGTGTTTTAAATTCAAATTTTATTTGTCATTAGACATATACAGATGAACAGTACAACGCATTGTTTCTCTTCGCATATTCCAACTTGTCTGGAAGTTGGGGTCAGTACGGGTTAAGGGTTAGACAGGGTTAAGGGTCTTGCTCAAGGACCCGTGTAGCAGAGCCTGGATTTGAACCCCCAACCTTTGGGTTCACAGCCCAACCAGTGTTTTGGTAATGACCACATTGTTTCAATGAATGGCTGCTGTAAGCCTCACTGTTAAGCCAAAACAATTTTACCGGTGTGACAAATCATGTAAATTGAGATAAGGAAAAAAATAACAAAAAAGGTTTTAATGCAAAACGACAGTCAGCACACAAATTAAAGAACACAGCATTGTGCACTGTTATTAATAGCCAAACAATGCAAAAAAGAATGTAATTGTAATTGTATTAAACTTAAGTCTGAACTGATGGACACACAGATAAGGTATAACATTTTGATTACCTTCATAACTTTGCCTTCACATAATTACCTTTGTCAGGAATTCGCTCTACAAAAGCTCATTGGATCTGTTCACATGGATCTGCTTTCATCACTAAGCCTTATGACCCAGTGATTTCCTTCCTCCCTCCTTGTTGATAGGTAATAAATAATAAATACAACACCATCACAAGAGCTGCAGTTTTGGAGATGCTCAGTACTCAGAAATATAGAATAAACTATAAGGATTAAATGTTTACTTGTTGCCTAACTACCCACTAACAAGTGAGGATGATATAATCAGTGTTGACAGAGGTGAAAAGAGTACGATTATTAGAAAAGACTATTAATTTGATGATGAGGGGTGCTTAGTAAAAAAGAACAAAAAGCTGGACACTGAAAAGGACATCTGTGTTTAAATGGATAACTGTAGTCTGTCTCTTTTCAATACTAACACTAACGGATAAATTGTTTTTATGCGAGATATTTCCAAGCCAGAACAATGTCATTTTTCTTTTACCTCAGATGTTCTATTTTAACGTGTTTAAGAGGGCGATTTTAGTTCTGGCAGAAGCAAAATTCTTTTTGGGGATAATTTATTGCGACTGTATGTTTGGGCACTCCTTATAAATAGATATGTACCTTAAGTTTGGAAATAAATACAATCTGGCTGTGTTCAGACTACATGCCAAATTAGATTTCAATGCAAACATCCCAATCCTGCTCAACACTACTACATACCAGTCAGAGAGAAACACACTATTACATCCTGGAGTGTGTGGGCCATTAAGGGCATCAGATGCATCTGTGCATGTTTGGAGAGTGTGGGAGTGTATGTGGGTGGAAGTGTGCATCTGTTCTTTTTTTTCTTGGCCTATGTCTGGTTAGTCGCGTCTCCACGGTGATTCCCAGGCGCTCATCAGGACATGTGAACAATTCATTACAGTAACCTAACGGCAGTCGTGTGTCGGGGGGTTTTTCATGTGGGTTTCAGGCAGTCAGAAGTCTCTGCTACTGGCATGGGTAAGAATAATCGGATACGAAGGGACAGATGGATAGTTTTATTTTTATTTTTAACTAGACATGACCACCGTTTACTTTCCATTGAAAGTCATTTCCTAGCAGTTAAAGTTAACAAAGCTACATGATCCTGTTTAAATTATTATTAAACAATTATTAAATTGATTCCAATCCATGCAACACAATAACACACACACTAGTGAATACACACTAGGGGGCAGCGTTTATTACATGGCACATGTCTTGCACGGAAGGCAGCCCTAGTCACAACGCTCAGGAAAAAGTCAGTAGTAAAGTGCCTTGTCACGTCAGTCGTGACCTGTCGACTCTCAGGAATCGAACCAGCAACCTTCTGATTACAAACCCAGTTCTCAAAGCACCAAAGTCTGCCAAGACAAAGTGATTGAAAAGCAATTATGCTGAGATCAACAGGAAGCCACCAGAATTCAGTAACTTGACTGAAATGGAAGCTTTTGAGATGAGCAAAAAGAGAATTCACTGCAGATGTACAGTGGATTATAGAAAAATCCAAGGAATTTAAAAACAAAGGCAACATTTGCTGCACAGAGTACAGCAAAGCCGTCGAGTGTGTTGCCGGCACTGAATGATAGAATGTCCTCTGCAAGATGAGATGTGTATCATCATTTTAATGAGAAATATCTATACTAATCGACAGAATACCAGGACAAATTTAACATTTACAAAAGACTTAGACATTGTTATATAATGCTAATAATACATTATTAATAATTAACTTTGTGACATGTCCTGTCCTAAATTCTGATCTTAATGATGGATCAGGAATATATATATATATTGTCACGCCGGGGGCTCCTATAAGGGACCGGGGAGCTTCCGGGAGGACTACCGCTGTCCGTGGTGCTGACATACCGCTGCGGCAGCAACAGCACTGGGGTTGTGAACAGCACCCACAGACACAGGGCTCCAGGGCGGAGTCAGCTAACGAGGCAGCCCTGCACTGCACTAACGAACGAACCAACAGGCACAAGCCAGGGACCTATAAAAAGGCCGCTGAACACGCCGTCGGGCGGTGGAACAAGGCGTGAGGAGAGACCGAACCGGCCGACACCCTACCCCAACTAACCCCTATTTTTGTACCTCTCATTTTCCCCAGGAACGGACACAGACTCCGGACGGGATGATTATCCTCCAGGGTGGCCGATAGCCCGGGCGACCTAACCAGGACCACCTTGTCTCTCGGGAGCCCCTCCTGATTACAAAGAGGAACCAGTTTGTTTCCGGTTCCTTTTCGTTGGCCAGCAGGGCCGTTTGAACTGACTATCGTTAATAAATCCCCTACGGGGCAGTATGTGTTAACGCGACTCAGTGTGGTCTCTCGGTGCTCTGCCCGTTTGAGTGACAATATATATATTTGAGCTCCAGTAGCAAGTCTGGTGCATTGATCTACAGAGACCAGCCTTACATAACCATGTTAGGCTGTTTGTTATATATGTATATATTTAATTAAGTAATGATTACTAATGTAAATAAACATTAAAAAGCATTACCATTCCTCTGATTTTATTGATGATTTAAACAGTTTAACAAATAGATTAAAATACTTTTTTATATAGAGGCTCAGCTTTTCATCTTAAACAGTCAGTAGTATAAATAAACATACAAACGTACATAAAATAAGAAAAAATGTAACAGAACAATGAGAGAATGCCAGTAAAATACAACTATTTTTGTACATTTGTTATATAAAAATATACGTAATAAATAATGTAGAATAATTAAAACTCCTTACATTTTTAAGACCTTTGCATGTCCAACGTGATTTTTTAATTCATTGACTCATTTAACATGGTTTCTTTCTAAGGTTTTTACCAGCCATGGTTGTGTTTGATTATTAGGTTTGTTTTGAATGCTAACAGGGAGAGCAAGATAATTATGAAGCATAGGACAAGAGTACTCAGCCCACCTGTGTTAGGTTGCTCGGTGCAATAAAGCAGACGGGATAATAAGATTGTAATTAAGTAACAAAGTGTTTGCATTAGAAAAAAAAAACTCTCCTGCTAAGAGGACAATGACAGCAGATATAATTACTTTGCGTAGCAGCAGCAGCCTCTGGCAGTGATTCTAATATTACCATATCACTAAGTGTCATATACATATACAACATCCACTGTGATAAGCAGGTTATGCATGATTGGTATGGGAATGGCAACAGCCTTGTAAGTAACACAGATGATTAAGAATCTGATTTCAAATGTGCTGCAAACTAAATACACCATGATACATATGTATTATAAATGAAAGCGAGCTCCAATAAGTAGTATTGGACTGAATCCAAATGAACTGTTTTACCAGACAGTTTATCAAGGAATTATATTAATGAATTGCAAATATTCACTATATGACCAAAGGTGTGTGTGTGAACACTTACCATCTATGTAATAACTATATAACTATATATATAGTTGTTTTTTTTGTCTCATGTACATTCATTTACCACGGAATACAATTAACATCTATTATTGTTTATCTCACAAGACATATCATCTTTATCTCACTTACCATTCAAAGTTCTCAATCATATAGTATTTTGTCTACAGCTTTGAGAATGCATGGGATTATCTTGCTTTAAAAAAATAAATAAATAAACAAACCCAAAATGGTGCTAAAGTGGGGCAATTGTCAAACACCCACTAGCATACCAAAGCTTGTCAATTCAAACTCATCAGTTAAAATCTCAATTACTAGCTGTGGTGGCTGATTGATGATGCCTGCACACAGACTAAGGCTCATAGGACCATGTTGTGACTCTCTGTGAATACAGTGAGCTACTGCACAGTTGTCTGGGGGGAAATGCATTGGTCTAGCTCTCGTCACCAAAGTGGGGGTCAGCATCAGTAGAGATGAAACACAATGCAATTGGGTAAATTCCATCCATCCATCATCTAGTTTTACTACCGCTTAATCCTATTTAGGGTCACAGTGGGACACACTGAGCAAATAGACTAAATGCATACACTGTACAGGTTGCAAGTCTGTTGCAGGGTAAACACACACACACACACACACACACACACACACACACACACACACACACACACACACTCAACTTAACTGCATGGTTTTGTACTGTGAAAGGAAACCAGAGTATCTGAAGGAAACAGAGAACATGCTCCACATAGAAAGGTCCAGCTTGTTTTACCTGTAAATCTAACCCATGACTTTGAGGTGTGCAGTCACACAGAGCTACCCATTGTAAGAAAGAGCTCAGTTATCACTTGTCTCATGACGAAAAACCTCTAAGATCTGTATCAGTCTTATTTTAATGCACATTCTCAACATATCAGCTATCTAAAGAAGTATCATAGCTTGCTCTAATTGTGGAGAAGAGGGTTTTGACCTACCACGATAAAAAATAAAACTGCCAAGTAATGGCTTACATGGATGAAGATACAATGTCAGGTAAAGATTCAGAATGCAAAGACATATAATAAAATAAAGGTTTCCCCCATGATTATCAACTGAATCAAAGATCCAACTGACACAAAAAAACACAAAAAAAATCTTTAAAAAGCATAGCCATGTCCTTGCCCTAACTGACACAAAATACCAGTAAAGCTCAAAATGAAACAGGCACTAAATGTTGTAACACATCTGATACAGTTTTCTTCAATTACCAACCACTAGGGTTAAAGAATTGAAAAATGATGGAACTGCTAGAAGCTGCAGCATATCCACCCAAATAGTCAACTTTATTTCTATAGCGCTTTTTCCAATAGACATTGTCTCAAAGCAACTTTACAAAATGCAGGACGAACGGAAACCCCTGTATATAAATAAATATAATAAAATATAAATAAAAACAGATACCATAAAAACTCATCCAAACTTAATAACAAACCCATTTTGTAATAAAATTATGAAGGCCTCAGGGCCAACTATAATGAATTTTAAAGAGCAGCAAAAACGAACTCTCAACCCATCAATCATCTGACTCCAAATATCAACATACACCAATAAATCACAAAAAACTTCACTGCTTAATACAAGTCAGGGATAAATACTGGAAGCATGCAAAGAGGGACATCAATCTATATAAAGAACAGCATTCTTCAGAGCCAGAACTTCTCAAAAGCAAAAAACAGCAATCTGATCATTGTATACCACTGCCTACAATTCCCTGATACTATTCTTTATCTGAATTACTAACTAAAGAGTAAAAAAAAGTGTCAGAACAACTACTTTTGTCATAGTAACAGTAACAATACAATTGACCTCATACTACGACTATGATGCTAGAATTCTACTGGAAAATGCTGCAGCACTGCAAGAGTCAATCAGAACCTTTCAAGAAATTTCTAGATACTCATATACTTGCCAAAGTCCGACCTGTCTACCAAAATCTGCAGGGAAAAGTAAGCAATAGAACTGACACAGAAAATAAACCAAATTGAATGATTCACTGCCACATTAGTAAGAAGAGTAGAGAAACCTATACCAAGGACCTTTCCGAAGCCAAACATAAAATTGCTGGTGTAATAATAAATCCAGGAAGCAATAAAAGCAATTATTCAAGCAAAAAGGAAACTCTATCAGCGTCCTAATCTAAACAATCCCATGGCCTAAACCAACAGAAAAATAAATGCAAAGTAACATAGATGGAAACTGCTAAGTAATAGCTGTCATTACCACAGAGACAAAGGACTGTTTGAAGCACTGCAGTACTTGAACAAATGTTGGACGAATACACAAATACACGAAAATTGACTGCAACAAAGTTGCCTTATGTTAACAATGTCTAGAGTCGGTGTCAACTCATTTTGTATCGGGGTATCTAGGATGGCTAATCAGAAAGTGAAACCAAAAGTGCCCTTGGCCACGGTCATTTACAGCGTATCAGCGTAAAAGAAATAGAGCAGCTGGATAAAACTTTACAGAGTGAAACATTAAATGAAATTGATATAAAATAATTCATCTGATGATAAGGAATCAAATTATAGCACATTTAGTGGTCAAGCCATTGCTTTGGAAGAACTATAGCATCATTTTTACAAATTTCACAATGCAACAATAGGGCCAGACCACATTGATTAGCAAATTTTGACAACTAAAATTGAGCATTGCTGAAATCAACCTGATAATTAAAGACCCATGAGACCTAAAAAAAAGCTATTTCACCAAAACACTAGAATGAAGGCTCAATAAATCATCTCATCTGGTACATAGACACAAAATAACAAGCGGTACCTACAGCAGCATTCAGAACAAAAATAAAAAAAAGAAATAGACAATTTAATCAGACTAGAAACATGTATAGAAAAAACATTCCCCCAGTAAATAAATAAATAAATATCACGATAAGGCTTGTGATACAGCCTGAAGGTATAGGGGTCGTATAATACAGGAATGTATCAATTTAGACTTCTACCTTGCAAGTTACTGCTACAACTTAGTCACCTAGACACTTCAGGGTCAGAAAAGAACCCTCCAGGATGCATTATTTTAGTCACCTTGTCTAAAAATGGACTTACCAAAACTGGACACATTTAGTATTCTATATGTTAATTACTTGTGTATATATTATACAAATAGTTACATTAGCTCTATTATTTCTGAAACTTTAACCTCCTGAGACCTGAACATTTACAGAGCATGCATCCTAGAAGGTTTAATCATCTCAAAAAATCCTCATATAATCTGAATCAAGACAATTTGCACCCACTTACGTACTGAAACAAAAGACTACAGCCAGATCTCCATTTAGTCAAGGAGTTATTAGACACCTACTTTTTAGATAATGAACAATGAAAGAAAAAAAAGAAAGTCTCACAAACTCAACATTGTAAAAATATTTTGTATCAAATGGATTGCAAACTTGTTCGTACCGATCTGCACAGACAAAACACTAATTACAACCCAGCTAGACAATAGACCATAACATCCTGGTCACAGTTTATCACCCGTGCATCAGACTGGCACAGGAGGTATCCCGGGGAAATGAATTTCATTGCAGTCTATTAAGTCAAATTCACTCATCAGGGCATGTACAGTAACAAGCTAAACACAATACAAACCATTGGAATCCCAGATTCCCCCTATTACCTGTGAAAAAAGAAGACCCTGATATCAACCTTGATATCAAATGCAAGAGGAAATTTCCCACACATCTGAATATATATCTTAACAACATTTTCATGTCACAGGGAAGTCTGGGCCTGCTTTTCTACCTCCATGTTGACTCCATGTTACCCAGGGAACCACCAATTTCTGGACTATCAACAAATGATTGACCCGAATCTCATGCCATAATTTAGGAGCTGAAGCTGAGACGTTTCTGCAATAAGACAACAGCACAAAGCATTTCATAAAAACTACCAAGAAATAGCTTAAAAGAAAGAAGATTTATACTCTCGATTGGCCCAGTCAAAGTCTGAACCTCAATTAGGCGGGCGCCAGATATCCCTCCAACCTCCCTAAACTGGCAGAGTTCTGGCAAATGCAGATGTGAGACACTTGTTTGTGGTTACAAAAGACGTTTGGTTAAAATCATGGTGGCAAAAGGAGGTGCTACTAGCTACTAACTAAAAGTGTTTACATGCTTTTGCACTTGGCAGATTTTCAGTTTTTTGAGAAAGAAAATACTTTTGTTTAATAAGTAATGAAAATATACATCCCTTTTTCTTTGTGACACTTGTTTGGAAGGTCTGCTTTACAATTTGATATTTGGATGTTCAGATCATATGATTATTATAATTATATAATTTTTCTTTAGAAAACAATGACCCATGTTTGGGTGGTTCACAAACTTCCAGGCGTCTCTCTCTCTCTCTCTCTCTCTCTCTCTCTCTCTCTCTCTCTCTCTCTCTCTCTCTCTCTCTCTCTCTCT
>JAOUQU010406533.1:0-11828 GCA_028566735.1 Ammoglanis amapaensis
TCGACTACTAGTCGATTAGTTGAAGTAAATGATGACCACTGGTCGACCAGCAAAATCCTTGGTTGTGGACAGCCCTAGTTGTTTCACACTGTATATTACGGCCATTTGAATTGTCGTTACTTTCAGTGCACTGAGATTTACTGTGTTTCTTTGACGCACTAAAACAGTGCACGAAGTTTGCAAACGTGTGATTTAGGACACACCTAAAAATTCTAAATGTTTAGTTGTTTATCTGCAGACAGACCACATGTGGAAAATAATGCACTGTTGCTACACTGCTCAGACTAGAGATATTACGAAGAGCTTAGTGAATTAAAATAAAATAAAATGGTTGTGCTTGCATGTAAATGCAAATGCAATAATTAATATAATTAAAAAAATAAAATGCATTGTTAATGTATAATAACTGTGAACTGTTTGTTTTTTGTATAAAGCAGGTGTAACATGGAATATTGATAAAACAGGCATCTCAAATTACATTAAGTAAATGTTATTATTATTCTAAAATAGTAATAAAGACCCAGTTTTAAAACACCTAAGCACAGTATCACCAAAACCTAATTTAATGCTCTGTAGCAAAAAACAGCCTGGTAACATCTTGGTGTAAAATAGATGGTACCATCGCTTTGTATAAAATAGGAGTCAGGACAAGAAATTGACAAAGAAATATGTGAACACGATAATGATTGTCCTCCCTGCCCATATGCTGCATTGTGGGCATCTGTTCCTACCATGTTTCTTATGTCATGCTTCAGCGAACCCTCCCCACTGAGGCCTTTTTACAATGCACCTACACCCACGCCCAAATGGCAACTCCAACTGCTTATTGACGTGGTGTTCCCTAAATTTAAAGCCATTGGGGTACTGTCCGACAAAGATAAGGTAAGCTGTTCAACCCCTTGGGTATTAAATTCATTTCTACCACATATAGAATACCACCATATCTGCCCTGCCACAGCCCGGTAAGAGCACCTTGTTAAGGATATACAAAGCAGATATGATTTTAATCCTCCATTTTAAAGCATCCAATTATGTTTCTAATTAGTGTTCCATTCAAATACACAGCTTATTGCACTTTTGAAATGAGGAAAATAAGCCCACCTTACTTAGCTGCTCAGATAGCTCAGATAGACTGGAATCAAAATTGACTTGCACTATGCAAAGAAAGGCAAATCATTCAAATGATTTGCAAAAGCTATTGCTAGTCTAAATAAAATAAATCACAATCTGACTGACTCAAAGCTTGTGTTATGGGTTATAATCAAGAACAGAGACATATAAACATTCCTTTGATTACCAGATTAAGTGAAAATTCAGCACATTTCCAGAAGTCATCCAGTCAAACTTTATAGAATATGGAAGAAACTGACTGCAGTCATACTGGGAACAAGTACGAGCTCCTCCGCCGTTGGCTAGAATGCGATTATGAGACAAAGTGTCAATCAGACCCGGAAACTGGAATTGGAGCTGGCAGTAGACTCCCCGTTCTCAGCTACTCACTTGGCAGCATGGGATAATGATTAGGAATACATGCTCCAACACTGTGCTTTCTGATCTATCACAGAAAGAAGTAGCATAAGTGAAAAGAAACTGTCCGGAATTGCAAAAATTAGATACTGTAGCCTAGCTATATCCTGGTAATTTTAGACTGCTAGTTCAGTGGCTACAAGTCAAGCTCCTACTTGTTTTGCAGGGTATCAGAATAGTGTGAAGAACGAGGCTATTATGTCCTGGAGGGCATCACCTGAACATGCACCTCCAGCAGAAAATATGATCTGCTACCTGATCCATGGTTTCAAGAGTGGGAAACCCCTCATTTTGTGCACAGAAGTTACATGGTAGTTACACCTTAAAACCAAATGTGTGTAGACGCTCATCCATTTTAATAAAGAATAATGTTTATTCGGGGTCTATCCTAACAAATGCCCTTAATTTATATCACTCTAACCAGTTTAACCAATTTTATGATTGTAGTCTCTGAAACAGTTGATCAACAGAAATCCAATCTGTAGCCGTGAATTTTGGAATTTTGGCCTCGAATTTTTGAGTGGCCGTTGTCGACTAATGTTCTTTTCAGCTGTACAGGCTTACCACGAATGATAGGCCCATCAATGATCCTTCTGCTCCCAGTGCAGGTGCATTAGCTATCCAGCAGAGGCTCCATTTGCAACTGCAATGATGAACCCCATTAACCTCCATCCCTCACTGACAATTGTGTTGGTTAGATACATGGCCAAGTCTATTGCAAAGCTATTCTAGACCTATAATACGTAGGACTGCCTTGAATTAAAAGAATTCTTTCTGTTTCCTCAAGCTTGGGCAGGACATTTACAATCACTCCCAAAATTCCTTACAATGCTCTCCAGTCATGCCCCACCAGAGTAATAAAAAGTGACCATTTTACCTTAAGGGAGTTCACAATGAGCTGTTAACCATTAACCAACTTCTAAACCGTGAAATGTGAGGCGAAGAAAAAGGTTAGTTCATTTTAAAAGTACTTACTGTCTATAGAAAAAAAGACAAGATGAAAAAGATTTTAGATAATGTAGTCATGTCATGCCTGACTGGACTTAACTGGTATGATATACTGGGATGATTCATTCATGACACATTTAGGGAATCTTATGGTACCTTCAGGGAATAGTATGAGAACACCCTCCTAATTAGTGAGGTATAATCCCATTGAACACCTTTGAAATAAACCGGATAATTGATTGCTAGACAGGCTATTTTGATCAACACTACCATATGACCTCTTAAATGCTAGAAGATTGTTCAATTCTATACCATGTAAAGGTGGCCATACAGATGTCTACAGCATTGTTATGGGATTTCCAACATGCTCGTAGTCAGCTCTGCTGTCAAGTAAGTTCAACATACATAATAATTAAACTGTTAACATTAGTATGTGGGTAACTGATTAGCAAGCAAACATTTATGCTAAAAGAACAGAAGCATGGGCAAACATGTCACAGGGGCTTGGGTCAACTTGTGTGGGGTGTTTCCAGTTTCCAGTTGTCAGTATCTATTAAAAGTGGTCCAAGAAAATAGTAACGGTAAACAGACAACGGGCAGTCAAGGCTCATTGATGCACATGGAAAGTAAAGGTCCTTTGTGGTCTAATCAAACAGTCAAGCTAATGTGGGTGAAATAACTAAAGGAAGTAATGCATTTATGCAGTTAGTTGTATCACGAGAACAACACATTATTAGTAAGCTCTTAATGTCATAATGTTAATCCACATCCACGTAGAACATTTTCTTTTGTATCATCTTCTTTTTTTTATTTGGTGTAATGTAGAGTGGGACATTGGTTTCTGTAGTGATGAGATTTATTGGTTATTATCTTGTTATTATTAGGACAAAGCCTGTCGGAGATCTCATGTGTAGCTCTGATTACATGGAGGAGATTTTTGGTGCAACATTTGGACCCAATGCTGAGTGTCCAGATGGTTATTCTCTGTTTGGTTGGAAATTTAAAAAGGTATTCTGACATGATGTATACAGGGAGTAATTCACCATTGATGCTTATATTATTATTTTGTATTTGGCAGCATCTTTAGAAAAAAGAAAACTTGTTGCTAGTTTTAAATTGTTACATTGATTTCGGTTGCAACAGACATGTACGTACTGAGGGAGATAAGGTCCCCATTTTTCAGTGGGAAAGATTTTAATTTGCCAGTCAAATTAACTATTTTGTAAGAGAAATTAGCTGTTGGTAGTGCTGTGATAGCAAACCACAGCGTTCTAGAGTGAAAAACTAGATGCACGTGGTTCTTGGAAAAACACAGACCATGTTGCATTGGGTTACATTATGTAGTCAAAACTATGTAAAACTGCTTGTAAGTATTCAGCTCAAATGTATTGCTAACTTGAATAAAGCAATTAAAAACTAATCTTAGGTTTCCCCTTTTAGTTCAAGCAAGGATTTTATACTAAGACGTGATTTGATGGAGTGCCTCCAGTGGCTAGTACTCAACTCTTTCCCACTACTCTGCTGTACAGTTCTGGGCTAAGTTGTAATGTGAGTTATAAGTCCCTTGTCACATGACATTATCATCCAAAATCAGTGCCTGACCTAACAAATGCTCTTTCGGCTGAATGCATAATTTTCCCTAGTCAACATTCTTTTGAAAAGCCTTTTCAAACTGTGAAGGTTATCATCAACTTTTTAGACCCCTTGCAGACAGGCAAAATCATGCTATTTATGATTTTACCAAATGATTTTGTACTTAGCTTTATATAGCATGACCAACAATTTGTAGTATCTCAGGTAAAACCCTACTTGTATGGCATTTTAGACAGTGCAAAGGATCTATAGCCCAAGGGTACTATAACTCACCAAACCGCTATCAGCTCACGGCTATAAAAACCTTTTCTTCACTCCACACTTGCATGCTGTTCTGCGGGGAATGTTTGCCCGCTGGGATAAGCAGGACAATAGTCACAGTCTAGTGGAGGAAGGGAATGTTTAAGGAGTCTTTACTCAAGACTTGTTTCAACACACCGTGGCATTTTGACCCCAGCGTGTTAAAGCCTCTTCAGCTTGAGACAGGTGTGGGAGGGTCCCCGGAGTACAACGATTTATGCGTGCTTTGGACAGTCATCTGTGACAAACTTCAGAAAACCTGAAGCATTGCTTATCAGTCAATTAAGTTGGTGGAAGTTCATCATCAGGTAATAGTAGAGATAGAAAATAAGATGAAGCAGACATCGATTTGACCAAATGGATCGATAATGTACAAAATCAATAATAATATACTAATAATAAATAAATAAATTATTCAAATTTTGTCATTATACATATACTGATGTACTGTACAACGAAACGTTTCTCTTCGCATATCCCAACTTGTCTGGAAGTTGGGGTTAGATCGCAGGGTCAGCCAACGTATGGCACCCCTGGAGCACACAGGGTTAAGGGTCTTGCTCAAGGACCCAACAGTGGCTGTGTAGCAGAGCCTGGATTTGAAATCCTCAACCTTTGGGTTCCTAGCCCAACGCTCTACTCACTAGGCTACACTGTCCCTTTAATTGAATATTATATAATTGATTACAATAACGACATTTTTGCTGCTGGCATGTTTAGTAATCTAAAGTTCCAATACACTCATGGCTTACCATCACACAGTAATTATAACAATAGTCTGTCCTGATGGCCTGTCTAACCTTTCAAATGAAAGTAATTATCCAAGTTTTAGACCTAAGTATTCGACTGAGACTTGAGATACTTGCCTGCAAGATGTGAAGCATTGAAAATGAAACCAGAGGGTTAAAAATAGTTAGGTATGTCATGGTTGCAGGCACCAGTCTTGTTCACTTTGCTGACGGATGTGAAACAAACAGTAAACAGATCAATTTAGTGCATCTAATGCGTAGTTCCCTATCGATCCATGTCTAATGGAGCCAGGGGAGAGGATGGCTTTCTGTAATTTGGGATGTATTTCTTTCCAAGAAAACCCAGGAGATCTACATGAACCAGTACTTATCACACATAGCTTTCTATTGCTAAATTGATCAGCCAAATTTAACTTTCCCAGAAGAACTACTGAATATCCATTCTGGACACCATCACCTCACGTTCAAGGCCACCCTTCAAAGCGTCCTATCCCTTAAAATAAAGGCTTAGACACCAATACATAGATAATGTCTTTTATCTTTTTTCATCTCAGCATTTCCTGCATGGCCCTAATAACAGGGCAGCATTGAAAACACAGACCTGGAAAAAAAAATCAAAGGCAAGAGTGCTTCCTCTGGATCAGTCTGTGCCAAGCTACAACACTTTGTAATGTCAAAAAAATCGTTTGAACACTGGAATTCTGGGTAGAGCTCAGACTTTAAAATACCCTTGTTGAGGGTTCAAAAAGGCTGAAAAAGGCATTGTTTTTAAACTCAAGAAAAAAAGATAAAATTGATGAAGTCTGGTTGTTTTAGTGATTTTCCAGGATTTGTAAGAATGCATTTAGGAACAACCTGAAAACAATTCCTAGGACTTGACCGCAATAGACTCATACATAAATTAGTCAGCAATGTTGATCGTGTACCACAAGACTACAGTAAACATAGTAAGTCCCTTGAAACATTAATGAATGGTCATGATTTTTAACAGCACACCATCATTATAGATAACAAAGTGAGAGACATGGTGAGACAGGAAACAGGATAGGCAAAAGAAACAGATAATCCAAGACATTAGGCGAACATGTATTTATCTGATCCATACTAGAGCTTTACTGATATTAGGATCTAAAGGTAGTCTGTCATGGGTGAGATGGTCTATAACACCTTTGAGTTGTTCTCTCATGTTTGCTCCCACATCAAACAAGGACACTGGAGATGAAAAAGCAGCTGTCTTTGGTCAAAAATGTTACCTAAACCCACTGCCAGACATGAGGAGCTAGAGGAGCTTTCATGTTCAATGTTTCCCACATTAATTTAGAGGGAAAAAGGTGACACTGGTGAGTTTATATAAAGTATTCATCTAAAAATGTTTACAAAAGAAGCTTCCAAATCTGTCAAGAAAGCCCAATATCTACTGGAGATATTTGGTCATGAGCCCAGCATCTGACTAGGGTTCTTTAGAATGTTTTTCTTATATATGAAAGTAAGTATTTGTCTAAGCTGCACCCGTTTGCAGACTGTGTATTAATGCCTTTAATAGTTTTTTTTTTTTTTTTTTACAATGGATGCGTTTTATGAGAGAACCTTCCTTTTTTATATGGGCTTGGAAACAAAACTACAATTCATTGGTCTTTGCATTCTAATAGTGACCTATGTATGATTCAGTGTCTCAAATCCAATTGGCTGCATATTTCTGGACAGTCAGAAGAAACCAGAAGACGCTCAGACAGAAAGAACCAGAACCAAACCCAGAACATTTTCCAATGTCTCCTTGTTCAGTGACTTTAAATTCCACTATCCAATTATTAAATGCTGATTTACACCTACTTTAACACAGCTTTCTAAAGATCGTATCAAATTGATACAAAAGCTATATAAAAGAGCTGGTAGAAATACCACTTAAGTGCACCAGTCCAAATCCTTCAACAAGGCACTTTCAAACTAATGGAATATGGCCTTTTTAAGAGAAGTAACAAATTGTAACACCAAAGTGTCATAAGTTGTTGTTGGATTAACACCAATTTGTTGCTGTTTTGTGACAAGCACTATTGGCCACATGTGCACGCCCATGTGTGTTATGAGATACAGTAAGAGCGAGAGACACTTGCAATAAAAGGAAGTAACGAGTCAGAGGGCGAGATGGAGCCTGTCCTTGGTTAAATGCCTCTCATTCCAAGCTGAGTCCCCTTCTGCTTCCATGCAAGAATGACAACTAGTAAGTGGCCTGGAGCAACATTATAAATCTCACCATTAATCCCCCCCCCATCAGCCATGGTGGCAGACTTGCCATTCTGATTCTCTACAATGCTGTTTAAAAAAGAGTACTTTTTGTAAAATCCACTTTCCATAAGATTTATGTCTACATTTATTCATAAGGGTAAGGGTAAAAGCCTTATAAGCTTTTATAAGGGTAAGTAGAGGTTCATTCCAAAGCTGAGTCAACAGAGTCAAGGCAGCAGCAAAACAATTGTTGCAGTTAATCATAAATAGTAGTGTTTATACTATTATAAATATAAATATACTATTATTAGAAATGAGGACACAGGATAGTGAGTCCCATTTTATATTAAGAAAAGGACAACTGTAAGCGTGTACCATAATGCAAACTAATGGCCCTAGAGATCAGAATCGTTAAAAATGTCTCAGTTTTCATCTCATAGTCGGGATAAAGGCACATTTTTTTATTTAAAGACTCCTTAATGCCCTAGTAATTATTCGATGCTGAGGGAGGAAGTCGGTATGTATATACTTGATGGCGAGATGGATTCTTAATGTAGAAAAAATAGAGACAGGAAAATAAGTACATGGAAATAATGCTTGAAAAGACATGGGATGGAGTGCTTTCTAAATAACCTTTTGCAAATGCTGACAATGCCCTTATGATTTTCCACCAGCATCCACTCTATTACAGGGATCGTCAGTACACCTAACATCATTAGGATGCTAAGCTTGACTAATAGTGAATGCCATCAAAGAGCTACTTGAATAACAGGTGAGTGTTGCGACAGGTTAAGAATATGTATGTTATAAAGCTATGTTGAACACTACTGTCTTCATTCGAAGAAAGGCTTTCACAAAATTTCAGAACCACTGATATCGAATGTAAAAGCCGGTCCTTCGAAAAATGTTCTATTTCATCCAAAAGATACACCAAAGGGTGGAGATCAGGGCTCTTTGGGGCCTCCAAAGTGCCTTTTCAATTTAATGGAGCTCGGTGCTAGGGAGAAAAGTGTTGCCGCAAAGTCTGGAACATTTTATTTTGTTTAATTGATTTTACAAAATGGTTTACTCAATTATAAAGAGTGCCCAAATGCATACACAGTAAAACATCACCCCCTATCTATCACCCCCATCACTATCTTAAACATAGAGACGAGTTTATTGAATTTGAGGGAGTTGAATAGTGCAGACAATTTTAAGTATATCAGGACAAGCACTCAAAATATATTCCTATCGAACTAATTTCAGTGATCATCCATTTATCACATGCTAGCTGGGGACAGTGAGGACCAAAATTAACACAGCAGACTCTTAAGTGTATATTGATATAACAACTCTTCATAAATCATATTGGCACCATGCCATCTGCAGAATCTTCCTTAAGAGTTTAGCTCCAAGCATGTATTTAACACACCTACTCCAGCTGATCATCAGGTACTCACATAGTATCTGCCAGCTGAATGAGGTGTGGTTTAGAGTTTTAAACTACAGTTGTTATAAACAGAGCTCAAAATACAAACGCTGACCTTTCTGACAGATCCTCTTAGATAATTTTAGTTCTACTCTTTGGATTCGAGGGATCAACATTACCTTTTATGCCATTAATTAAACACCTGCTTATGATCTCATGTGTGCACAAATAAAGTAAACCAGATTTTTTTAGGTTTGGTTTTTTTAAGTGATCCTGGTCAGTGTTCCAAATAACTATAATTATTAATTGGATTTATGGTATTTACGGTGTTTTTACAAACAGCAAAATGATTTCTCAGCATTTAACCCAATATATACAGTACAACACATATTGACAAACACTAGGGGACAGCAGTGAGCACATATTCCTGCCAGCCCTAGACACAGCACCCGATAACTAGGAGTAGATACCTTGCTCAAAGGAACTTCAGTCATGACCTGTCAAGTCTCTGGATTGAACCGGGAACCTTCAGATCACAAGCCAAGTTCTCTAATCACCAGGCAGAATATTTTTCCTGAATATTATTATTATAACTTTTGAGATAAACATACTACAATCATTTCTGATAAACGTTCATTTTCCATCTGATCCCACTGGTCTACTTTTTAAAAATAATATCATTTTAAAACATTAATTCATGTTCCTCGTGTGCTTCATGTTCTCTCATTGTGTGTCAGGCTCATAAAAACCCTATTAATTGAAATCAATAGTCCATATTAAATGTATATAAAATAATACATATTCAATAATAAACAGTCTTTGTGGCGCCTAGATGTCTCCAGAACTATCTGAACAGGGACTATTAAGAATGCGCGCGCATAAACGCGCGAGACCTAAACACGCGTGATTTAATCCACGAAACACTTGGACACTGTTTATGAATAAAAGTTTTGGTGTCAAATGTGTACATTTTTATTATATTAAGTGACTAAAACCTTCCTTGGTAACTACTGAAACACATTTTTCAGTAGCAATAATCGCTGCAGGTGTAGAATCAGGTTGTATCGTCTGAGCGCCTCACGAGGTTGCCAGATTTTACTCGATATCCCCGCATTTCAAAGAACATCTATAACGTTAAACGACACTCATTGTGTATATTTAGTTTTCAACTGGTCTTGTGTCTATCTTTAGGTTAAGGAAATCATAATTCTATGAATTCCACACATTCGTTAAATATTCATAAATCTTTACTTTTAGGGAAGCACAACTAGGCTTCCAGAACTTTCAGGTTCAATTCTAAACTGGTGATCTCTCTGTGTGGAGCGCTCTCCGGGTTTGTAACGGGAACTCCGGTTTTCTCTCACAGTTCACAGACATGCAGTCAGGTTAATTGGAGTTACTGAAATTGCCCTGTGTGTGTAGATAGATAGCTTTATAGATAGAACTTTATTGATTCCTTTAGGCGGTTCCCTCAGGGAAATTGAGGTCCCAGGAGCATCATAATTACACACAAAGAAAAAGTTAAATAAGTAAGAATAAAAGAAATACAGTAAGTAATGTGTGTGCACGCCCTACAACAGTCTGGTGACCAGTTCCAAACAGGTGTTTAGTCTAATTGCCCAGTTCTTGACTCTACATAGGGTTAAATGGTTTTAAAAGTAGATGATGGATGGATGATTACTTTTAACCAACATTTTTAATCAGAAAGTGCTGTGTTAAAAATAGAAAAGCCCTATAAAACAAACAATAATTTTCTCTTAAATTTCAGAAGTGTAGTGCACCAAAACCCAAAGCAAATACAAGATAGCCAACCAAACTCTTATGATCTCTAGAACCTGATTCAATTATGTCAATAACTGAATAGCAATTTTCATTAACTCAGTTTAACAAGTCTTTCCAGTGGTGGATCCAACCCAGTTGGGACTACATGTTGGAAAAGAGGTTCAGTTCCTTGTAGGATGACATACGCACACTTATTTGAAGACTTAATTACACCTAGGGGACACTTAGAGTAGCTATTCCACCTTCCTAATGGCTTTGGATTTAGAAGTGGACTGAAACTGGAGTAGGCTAGCAGGGGAGACATTCCAATCTCCTTACAGACCTTTAGTGAAGGAGAGGAACAAATCTAAATAGCAGTGACTTATGGTGCTGTGCAGGAGACACTCTTCCACCGTGCCACCCTGATTTTAATACCTGTTGTGTACAGTATGATCATTTCAAAAATCTGCAACAGAGGGAGAGGGATTTTAACAATCTGGCAACCGAGGCGCTCAGCGATTGCCTACGAAGTGTAAAATTTTGGAACACTGAGAAATCTCAACGCAAAATAAGTGGTATAAAGCACGCAAACTACTGAGTAAATGCATGTATGAATATAATCTCACACTTATCGGAAGAAAAATAGAAAGAAATACAAATGCAAGCGCGCTTACTGTGCAGTGCAAGCAAAAGCGAGACACATAGAACGCACGCTCGTCCAGAACCCATCATTCTCTCCATGTTCACAACAACTCCCCGAGACTTGTTTTCTTTCGGACTCCCGGTTCTGCTGTGCTGTTGTTTGCTGTCTGGAGTCCCGTTAGCACTTCTACAGATCTTACTCCGATCCAATCTCTGCTCGAGTCTCAGACTGACGCACTGGCGCACACACGCGCAGTCAAACCAACAGCCGGTGCCTGTGCGCTCAGAGAAACTTGATGCGGGCGGCAGGCGGTGCTTTTGGTTGATATATTTGCACAAAAGGTGACCCTCCACTTTGCACCCCTCCTTCCATCTACCCCTCCTTCGTTCCTCCCCTCAAAGGACTAATATCAACATCACCGCAGGAAAAGAAGCCCCCATGAATCATATAGTGATGTGAAAAATGAGTCAGCCTCTTAGACAGCATTGTACTTCATTGTCTCTGATTGAATTACCAAGTATTGTTTTATGTAAAATGTACTATAAAGTATACTGAAAGGTCCTCTTCACATCATCAAGTGTGTCCAAAACTCCTAAGCCAGGGGTCACCAACGTGGTGCCCGCGGGCACCAGGTCGCCCGCGAGGACCTCATGAGTCGCCCGCGGGCCTGTTC
>JAOUQU010406544.1:0-11828 GCA_028566735.1 Ammoglanis amapaensis
GTTATCGCGAAATATCATCACGGCTAGAACTCTTCTCAACCAATCAGATTGCGAGGTCGGAACTACCTGTTGTATAAGTTTTAAATAACTGGGGTCAGATAACTGAGGCTCAACACATCGCAGCATCATTTCATCTTTTCATTTCAGCATCATCGCTTCTTTCTCTTAACGCACCCACACAAGGTTCTTCAGACTTTGTATTTTTAAACTGTTGCCTACTTAAACTTGAGTACTGTAATTTTTACTAGTATAAAAGCACTACCAATTAACGAAAATTTAAATCAAAATGAAATGACTAGGCTTTCATTGTCTAAATAAACTGAACTGTATAAAGCACACTTGTACAGTTTGAGCACTTTGTGTCCCAATACTTTTGTCCAATTTACTTAAACTTGTAACTGGTAGTTGTGGCTCTAGTTGAGGAATGATGTGTGTTGGAATTACTGATCATTGTCTGACCGTGTATTTCTGTCTGGGCAGAACCCATCCTGGTATTCCTTCTACTGAGGTGACCAAGGAGCTGGCCAAGCTGTGGCATATCATGCCGAAGCAGGAGAGACGCGTCTACTGGTAGGTAGCGTATTCATGCCTGAGGTTAGCAAGAGAAAAGGAATATATGACCCTATTTACACCAGGTTAGATATTTCAACAGCTTGAGTATGGGATCTGTACTCTGTAGACAGGCCTCCTTGGTTTGAAATTAGCAGTTGCTAACGGTTGGCTAGCACAGATTCGTGCCAGCAGCAGAAACGTTTCTGTTAGGGTAGGATAACCCGATTCTATATGCAGTTAAAGACTAACAGAAACTGAACTTGTTCTACTGTGTTGTAGCTTGAAGGCGAGACATTACAGCCGGCAGCACAATCGGAACGTCCGGAGCGCTGACCGAGACACAGACTTGGAGGCGGCATACTGTACGCCCAGCCCTCTGCACACACTGCTGGCACACCGGGATTCATGGTACGCCTCAGTTATGAGCCCGGCGAAATCTTTCTGAGGGTCCTGAGCTTCAGGATCTGATGGAAATGACCTTAAATCACTTTATACATACAGATCTAAAAACACAGAGCCATACACTGTGAAATGAAAAAAAAAATAGAATCATTTTCATGGCTTGATAGTAATATTTGTTTTAAAATGTATTTATTTATACAGAAGGGTGACAATTTATTATTGTAACATGAGTTAAAGTTAAAGTGAAGTTTATGTTCTTTTATCTGTAAACTCGTTCCGTTGTTTTTTTGTGTTTTTTTTGCATTTAAAATAAATGTTAAATTCTTAAAAGATGCTTGTATGACTTTATTGCTGATTCATTGAGGAGTAAACAAGGCATTCCAATAAATAATCTAATACTAAAGGATTACAAACAATATGCATTGTTTGCAAATGTTTTTCAACTCTTGCACTCTCGTATAAATATAATTTATAGCTGTATAATGTTTGTGTTATGAATAATAATAAAATTTATAACAGATTTACTCATAAAGACGTGTGAAATGTTATTATCGTAACTTGATTTTATTGTGGAATTGATCTATAATCTTGTTACTCTGTACTTCATGTGATTTGATTTGAATCGAAGTTTTACTACTTTGTTCTAATAGTGTTGTTGGCGTGACATAACTGCGTACGGTGCTTGATTTCACACGTTCTCCATTTCTACTCGTTGCCTTCGGGATAAATGTTGAACATCTGGCAGATGTGTCGGAGCTGGACGTTCGCTGACAGAGACTCTTCTTTCAGGTGCCGGTTGTTTGAGCGAAGTCTCATCACCTCCTCCACCAGCGCCACCTTGTTCTGCTTCTCCTGAGTCATATGACAGTAAGACAGACACAACAGGATAAGATGAGTGGATCAGTAATCGAAAGGTTACTGGTGCAAGCCCCACCATAGCCGTATTGCCACTATTGGGCACTTAAGGAAAGCTTGTAATCTATAATTGCTTAGACTTTGACTGTATATTGTTTGGATAAAAGATCCATGCTTACAGACCCATGTGTAGACATGTGTAGATGTTTTGTACCTTCTGATAACTAGTCGTCATGTACCTTAAACGTTCGGCTACAATGCCTCTGATTAAATCGCGTGTTGAATAGGGTGTCCAAATACTTTTGGACGTAATCATCCTTACCTTGACCAGATCGGTGCTGAGTCTCCTCAGCATCACTTCTAAGTGAGAGATTTGATCAGGAGAGTTGATGAACACATAGTCGCTGAAACAAAGTAAAGATTAAAATGGAAACTTTCAATATTTCTAATTTATCTCAAGCAAATTTGGAGTAAATAATCGTAGTCAGAGAATGTAGAACAATTTCATTTATATTCACATGAACATTCAACACAATTCCTAAAGATCTAGAGAACAACATTCAGAAAGGGTAAAGAACCCAATGTTCCAAGTGTCTGATACTTTCGAGGAAAGTTTGGAAGTCACTGGTATTTTCAACCTCTTTTTTCGAGTTATATGAGTCCTGTTGACGGGGAATGATGGTCATGGGAAACAACGGTGGTCATGGGAAACAATGGTCGTAACAAACTGTATTAAGCAACAGAAATGTCAGGTCAGTCAGTAATTGTGTAGAAAAGCTATGGTAGCTTACTAAAGACTCAGTGACTGATGTAGCTAATAAAGTCTATAAAATGTTTAGCTTTTTGAGATGTCTGTTAAGGGGTTAATATACTTAACTTGACTGCCGTGCCAGTTGAGCACACTGGTTAATCAGTAGGTAGCACCACAATAAAGACTCACTCTGGATCTTCACTGACAGCATGATGGAGGATTGGACCGTTGTTAACAGGGGTGAATAGTTGAGGACTCGTCTCTTGGGATTCAACAGGCTGAAGGTTTGCTATCCCCTGCACTTCAGATATCATAAACGTTTAAGAAAATGATTGAAGGATGGTGAGGTTAATGATCAAAACATGTCATCAGTTACAGAAGTTACATGATGTACCAACAGGACCAATCAAAAGTTTGCACACACATTTTCATTCGATAGACTTTTTAGAAACAGTGTGATGGAGTTATCAGTCATGTGACCTGGCCTCCACAATCACCTGACCTAAACCTAGCTGAGAGGATTTGAGAGGAGTCAACAAGTGTTTGGCACCTCTGGGAATTTCTCTAAGACTGAGAGAAACATTCCCGGTGACTCCTTATGAAGCTGATTGAGAGAACACCAATGTGCAAAGCTGTCATCAAAGCAAAAAGTGACTACATGTACAATCCAAAATGAAAAACATCTGGTTTGTTTAACACTTCTTCTTTGCTACATAATTCCACATGTATTTGTAGTCATAAATCTGATGTTTTGAGCATTAATCTACAATGTAGAAGATTAAAAGTACAAATAAACAGCGCTGAATTAGATTATGTGTGTAAACATTTGTTTAGTATTACATGATCAAGTTGTTTACTTTCATAGTCATCAGCAGAGTCCATTAAGCCGTTCCAGTCGAGCTCGTGGGTTGTATCTGGAGTTGTGACGCCATAACCACGCTGGATGTCGTCGTTCCACACCACAGACTCCACGAGTTCAGTCATTGGCTGATACCCAAACACTGTGTGGAATAAAATGATGAACTACTTTTCAATGTGACTTCAATGTGTGGTATACATAACAAAACCGGTCTGACCAGAAAAGCTGAAATCACGATCTGTTTATTTATCTCCGGCTCACCTGTGGGGGGTTCCGGCCCATGGAGAGGACGTCTGCCGAGGTCAGAACTAGTGAAAATAAAAGGGTTCGTTGGAGCCGAGCCTCGTGGATGCTCACCAGTGGGTTTAGTTTTCAGTTGTATGTGCTGAAGAGAACCAGTACGATCAAAAAACAAAATACCAAAGTGTTAACAAGATTTTGCATCGGGTTGGTGAGGGCTTACAGAGTCGGGCGAAGGTTTCCTGGCTGTCTCGTCCATGACGATGAGTTTTTTTAGGTCCTCCACTATGGTGCTCTCGTGAACAGGATGTGGACAACATGCTGCTCGAAGTATGGCCATCACCCGAGGCAGACCGAAAACATTCCTCGATTTCATGTCTGTCGGACTGCACAGATTTGAACAATAAAATATTTTATATATTATTTATATTAGGGACAGTGTAGCCTAGTGGGTAGAGCGTTGGGCTGGGAACTCAAAGGTTGGGGGTTCAAATCCAGTCTCTGCTACACTCCGCTACACTGCTGGGTCCTTGAGCAAAACCCTTAAACCTGTCTGCTCATTGTAAGTCGCTTTGGATAAAAGCGTCGGTTAAATGCAATGTTATTTATTCGTTAAGTATAAGTGAAAAGGAACTAATCGCATTTACTCATCTTATTGTAATGAATTCGTTTTTTTTGTACATGTACTTTTTAATTTAGATTTTACAACCTGTATGTTTGGTAATTGGCTACATTTGAAATCTCATCGCTATAAGACTAAAATATAAAAATTAAAAATGCTAAAATCAAATTTGAGAAACGCAGCTGTGAATAACGTTGCTAGATTGCAGTAGTTTCCATTCGTTTTATTATTATTTTATTTTAAAATCCATTTTATTAAGCATCGGATTGAACTGCCAAATATCCATTTATGAATGGCAGAATAAAACACTACTGGCATGACTGTACACACAAAGCCTAAACAACAAAAGTTTGTAATTTAACAATTACATTTAATTGTCATATTACAAATGAATTTTTCTTTTATTTTCTGATTGTGCAATTATAACCACTGCTTTTTCCTTGTCAGAGTTCTGGTAAGGTTTGTTTCATGACACCGGTTTAACATCGTTCTTTCCATGGAACACTTTTGATAGATACTGAGCACAACATACCAGAAACACCCCAAACATAACAATCTCAACCTGGCTCTCGTCGTAAATTAACCTTGAGGATCAATTGTTCACTTGTTAAGTAATATATTCCAACTAATAACAGGTGTATCATCTGGGTTACATTCATATTTTTGGTTCACATTTGTGTTTTCAGTACACAATTGTATATGAAACATACACAGGCAATTTGTTTTATCTTCAGGTAACCTGACTTGTATCTTTGGACTGTCGGAGGAAATCGGAGTAACCCGCACAGACACTGGGAAAACACACCCACTCGAACCACCGAACCTGGGGATCAAACCCAGGATCTTCTTGCTTTGAGGAAACGGTGCTACCCACTAATAGACTGTGCGGTTGTAATCATTAAACACATACCTCACACTATTGTTCCTCAAAGAACCGTTTCCATGATCACCAGAGTCTTTGTTGTCCCTGCTGATGTTTTGAGTCACGCCACTGTGTGATTGGCTGTGCTGGGGCTCATTGTACAGACTGAGTTTGCAGTAACCTGAAGACTGTAAATTCCCCCTCACATACGCCTGGTCTGATAAACCCTGGCTCGGAACCACACAGCTGAAGTTCTTCTTAATGTTGGTTTGGGTTGGAACCTGCTCAACCTGCGTTTGATGTTTTAGGATGAATTCTTCTTTTTTGGAAATCTCTGGTCTCCGCAGATTTGGTGAGCGCTGGTTCTGGACCGGCTGAAATCTCACTTCGTTCCACTGCTGGTTCATCAGATCGAGTTCCAAGGAGGATTGAGACATGGAGGCCTTTATCACAGGAGGCTTGTCTGAATGTGAGGTTTGGGTACTTTGTGGTTTTCTGGAGAAGTCGCTAAAGAAGGAAACGTACATAACGAACACAGAAATAGAGAGAGCCAGTAGGAACAAGGACATGAATACAGAGCACAGAAACAAGTACAGGCAGAAACATCTCACGTTCACATTGTCAAGGTTCAAATGGTTCAAAAAAGCTATCCATTTTTGGTGCCCCACTTCTCCCAGTCTGCCCCCCTCCCACCACACTTCCCCATGGGACATGGACAGAGTGGACAATTCAGTACTAAAAGGGACAAGTTCACACAATGTGATGAATGTTGCAGGGCATGATGTATAAAACCAGATGCATTAGTTGTCATTAGTCCGGGAGCCTGTCCCATTTTTTTCAATGGGTTTCAAGGGACACAGTAACACCCTGGATGGTAGGAGCCAACCGGGGCACCCAGTGGAAACCCACACAGACACATGGAGATTGAACCCAGAACCTTCTCTCTGTAAGATGACAGTGCTACCCACTGAGCACAAGAAATCCAAGCACAGTTGCACTAAACCCAAAATGAAATCCTACCTCTGTTTGAGTAGAGCTGTTTGAGAGCGAGGAAGAGGAAGACTATGACAGGAACTTGGAGCCTTTCCTGTTAATGAATGTTCTGTGGACGACGGAAGCTTACAATCATTAGAACGAAGGATTTTGGGACTGTAAAAGCCCGGCTGTGCGAGTGGGTTCGAGCTTAAAGACGTTGAAGTGTCCCCTGTGCACCTGTTGTGCAGAGTTCCATGCTCAAACCTGAGGTCAGGACTGTAGGGGGAGAAAGCACTGTTCAAACTGTCTGGATGCAAAAAATGTGCCTAAAGAACAAAGAGCAAAAAAGAAAAACTGATTACTCACAGTATGGGTCATGCTACAAATGCTGGGGGGGAGATAAAATGCGAACTCACTCTTGGGAGGTTGGTGATCGTGGAGGTTGAGAGGTCGTCCTGCTGATCCTGCTGGTTCTGAAGAGCTCTACGAGGAGCAATCACAAGATGCCACCCACCATCTGAAAAATAAAACATTCAGGACCGGTCAAAAGTTTGTACACACCTTCTTATTCAGTGATCTATCTAGACATTTTACCCAACATTATTATTCTAATACTGAAAGCATACAAACTATGAAGGAACACTTAAAAAAACATGAACATTCTACATTTCGGATTCTACAAGAAAGTCAGGAAAAACCCTCGAATGAGGTTGCAAGAAGATTTTTGACTTTTTTAAATCTGTAAAACGCTTTGAATGGTCTGAGAAATTCTGATAATATAAACATACCTTTGTTGTCATCTTCAACTATGTTCATCCTGGTGACCGAGGTCCTCACGTACTCCATCCTAAGCATTTGTACATTCAGTGGAAACAACGACGATCCAACTGATCAGGAAAAACACTGAAAATACAACCAGAAGCACAACATTCATATTCCTGAAGCCTTGGCAATGGTGTATCTGTAAATCTGTCAAACGTTAAAACCTTCCAGAGAATAGCACGAATGTTACCCTCGATGAGTCTTTTTTTTAACTAGGACATCCGACAAGCTCATGGTCAGGTGTCTTGATACTTTTGGTCCCATAGTCTAGATTGTAAAGTTTTCCAAGCCAAAGCAAGAAAAAAATCTAATCTTACTTAGACATGGTGCTTCTCCTCCGGTGGTTCTCTCCCCATGAACGTGCCTTAGTGTTGTATTAGTTCTTTAAGCAACGGTCCAGACAAAAGTGATGGCACAGAGTGCACTGATTCACCATCACACAAACGTGGGCATCCTGCTGACCACTCAACAGAGGGGCAGATTGTTTCGTTCACTTGTTTGTGTGTTGAAATCAATAGCAGACTTGTCTGCACCAGCCAACAGGGTAATGATCCAACACAGTCAGAAAAACAGTTCAAGAAAATATTGCGTCTTTGGGTGTGATTGTCTATGACTAGTTGGGTTTGGGAGGGAATTAATGAGGTTGGTTGTCTTATTTATTGACCTGAGCACTGTAAGTTGGTGTGAACTCTTGGGAGGTTGGTGACCTTGAGCACCATGTTGATGTACATCCTCAAAATGTAAGTTAGAAACAGGAAAATCAGAAAATGTATAAGCATCAATCAAAAGTGGTCCCAAAAAGAAACTGTATGTGGTCCAACCTAACAGATGCTGTAAGAGTTATTGCGAACTCTGATTAAAATCAAGACTCTGAATACATCGTTGTACCATTAGAGGATATTGGTGTTCCCGAAAGAAATGGAAAGACACATGCAAACTCCACCCAGAACTAATTATTTGGAAAACCAAACCGATCTGCCGTACTATCTACCGTGCCACCCTAGGCATCTGTGGTGTGTCTTACTTTTGTAAGGTCTTGTGTTACTTGTCTTGCTTTGGTTGTTTCTGATCTGTTCATCCTATTTCGTTTGCTGAAGACTTCAGTCCATTAAGAGTTTGTAGGTAATTCAATTGTGTGTTTGGTGAGTTTCTTGATAGATTATTTAAGACCCAACACACTCTTATCATGCTTTTGCCTGGCCAGTGTTTAAGATTTAGTATTCAACAAATACAAGATGAGAAAATAGTAACATCAGTTCATGTTTATTGTGCTGATGATCAACACCGAGCTAAAGAGGTACAACAGTGTCCAGATATCCCCAAAACATCACAATCACAATATAAATCACACCCAAAGTACAAAAACAAAAGCTAAAAATCTGTGCTTGTTTGTTTTCCTACTATTTTTGTAGAGGAACCGTGGATCGTTCTGGTTTCTGGTCCTGTTTTATCTATGATCACTTTTCTGATTCTTTCTTTTGTACATTAGATTAGCAAAGCAAGGAATGTAAAATACACCAATAGTTAGAAAACGAGCATTAATAAATATTTACTGCATCACCAGTAATTAAAAGTTTTTCAGATCTGTTTTGTCCGTTAAAAATTGTACCTGTTTAAAATGCATAAAACGTCTCTAAAAAATAAGAGTTCAAATCTCTTTGTCCTTCATCCCCTAAAGTGACAGCCAATCATCTAACTGTGTAGATGTCCAGCTGACTGATAGCGGAGCAGAGATTCAAACTTAAGAGTGCCAAACGTCAGCAGTAGACTTTCACTGCTGCGCCATCCAAGCAATAAATGTACTATATTTACAATGTCAAAACTCGACCATACAGTATTACAACAAGACTTCATTTACAGAAAAACTAAATCTTACAGTATACACACACTAGTGTCAAAACTTGGTATTCAACTTTACTACTTTAGAGCTTGAACCAATCCCCTAAAGAAGATTGAGAACATCTGAAGCATTCCCTTGAGCGACGCTCTTGATTCTTGAATCCTCACATTGTGCCGAAATCATGTCGGCTAAAATGTTAATAAAATTGTCCAGGCCCCACAGGTAGCCATCCTCCCTGTTCCCCTCCACCCAGGTGCTGCGGTGGTCCAGGGTGAGTGGAGGAGGCAGGGGCACCGTCTTTCCGAAATCGATCATCCAGACTCCAGCACGGTCACTCTGATCATGCACAAACAGCAACGAGCTTCCCACCAACTGGGGAGGAAAGAAAAAAACGAATACGATTTTGAAATATGAATGAGTTCACTTTGCTGGACCTTCAATCCCAAAAAGCCAGAATTTTGATCACTCATACTCCTGTACGCAGAGCCCATAGGGTTCTTTTTTTATATATAAATTTCTCCTTCTTGCTTTTGGAAGCATATTTAGAATTTAAGCTATACCGACATTCAAAGGCCTTTTTTTTACACATCCAAGATGTGCAGATCCCCACCACACCATGATGTCCCAACTTATATATATATATATAAATAATTGAGGCCGTTATTAAAACTCAGAGCAGAATTCATGTTACCTCATGCGTTCGGAAGAAATCGGATTTCTCCAGCATGAGTCGGAGCTCCTCCAGTCTCTGATGGTAACGCCTCTGTAAATAAGAGAGAGAAACGAGTGAAGACGAATCTCATCAACGTAGAGTAAAGAACTAAATTATAATTCAAACTTCAAGCACATAATAAAACAAATAAAACGACCAGGTAGAAACCTCATACCAGTAATGAGAAGTTACAGTCCACAAAATTCTGCAGCACCTGAATCACTTCCTCTTTACACTTTGTACGTTTGAAATTGGTGTTACAGGAGCCGTCCGATTTCTAAACACAACCATGAACACAAAAATAACAATTCTGAACTCTGTGAGTATACAAATAGTGGAACATGAGGAGGATCGTTAGCGTACCTTGATGCCCTCGATTCGGAAACCCAATGTGCCGGTGGAACTGAGTGTCTCTCTCCACTGCATGTATCTACTTTTGAGGACGGCCTGCTGGGCTCGCTCGTCTGGTGTCGGCGCGTCCGGATCCACCGCCACCATCTTCTCGTACATGTCTTTACGAGGCTGAGGATTCTTCCGGGCTTTCTTTAGCTCCTCTTCTAGATAGGTCCTGAAGATAAAAGCTTTAATATATTTATGTGCAGAAACATATAGATGGGTATACGATATTCATAAGCCATTACAAATGTACAGTTTTATGCTGGTGTTTGTACAACTTTGTTAACATTTTGGACATATCAGTTATACAATATTTGAAATTCAGGCATGTAAAAATGTAATCCATTTGAATGTAAATGTATATTTCGTAAATTACTCTTCAGGCTGAGCAGTCGAAAAAAATATACATTTCACTGCCGGTTGTACCATGTATATGACAAATAAAGCAATCCTCATCTAGTGGATTAATGGCACCTACACAATGAGACAGGAGATAATGGAGATCAGTGTGCAATTCTCTACACTATATATTGTTTAGAAGAAAAAAAACAAATGATACTGCACATGGATCAGACATGAACGTGTGTTAGTCCCAGCTCTCCTCCATCAGGAGTGAATGTCTGCAATATAGTACAAGGATATGACCACACTGGGAGGATAAAGATTCACCTGCTGCCCATCTTGCAGTCCATGATGCAGGGGGATTCGAAATATGCCAACAGATCGTCCATGAGGTTGTATTCCTGCTCATCTCTCCGGGTCACGCCGTGATATGTTGGTACGAAAGGCCTAAGATTATCATCCATGAGCTTCTGCAGACACTGCTGCTCGCTGGCACAAAACTTCTTCAAGAGCTTCCTGTCTCCACTGGTCTGAAAGTTACCTACAGCAGTAACAGTCAAAACACAAAAATGTGTTAAACCAAAATTTATTTTAGACTTTACATTCTTCCAAGAAGCCCCTTTTTGGTTTGATGACATCTTGGCATGTTGCACTCGGCTCTCTCAATCAGCCTAATAAGGAGCTACATGGAATGGTTCTCCAACAGGTACTGAGCAACAGGTACTTGACTACTTTGCCTTCGCACTGCGATTCAACGATGCTCAACTGGGTTTAGGTCATGTGACACTCTCACTCTATCAAATAGCCCTTCAATATCCTGGAGGTGTGTACAGTGTAGAAACAGACTCACAGCAATACTGAATAGGGAAGTGACGTGTGTCCAAACGGTCATTCAGCGCTTGGTGTCATTTACGACATGATCAGTATTATCCTTCGAGTTTGTTTATTTACATAAGCAAACTTAAAAATGACTTAATAAATAACAAAAATAAATAAGCAGACACAAACCTTCATGACCAACCACCTGAACCCAGGGGGCTCGCTTCTTCAGAGGCACCACCACATGAGACTGCAGTCACAAATCATCAATGGAAGGAAAAAAGAGAACAGACAACCATCAGTATGAAGTATAAGATAGAATAGACAGGTAGTGTTTATTGACATTATAGTTGTACAACAGAACGTTGTTTGTTCATACTCAGTGAGACCAGCAGCAACTACATACATCATACACAGACAGCACTGGATTGATTTACCCAGTAATCGAACCCGGGACTTCTTGCTGTAAGACGACAGGGCTAACCACTAAGCCGCCATGTCGGCCCAATACGAAACTCGACCCAGCACAAAGAGGTAGCATTGCTATTAATGCATACATAATGTATAGTGTTTACAATATAATTACTTGGGCTGAAGCAAATTAATCGATTATTCGTTGGTCGACCGAAAAAATTACTAGTTGGCCAAATTCCATTGGTCGACTAGTCGCAAAAAGAAAAAAAAAGCTGCATTTTGTCAAAAGACTTCTGGGACTTTTAATTTGAACGGCGTCACAAAGGAAGACGTGACACTCCATACCAGTAAGTGGCAGTAATGCA
>JAOUQU010406555.1:0-11827 GCA_028566735.1 Ammoglanis amapaensis
CAAATTATTGGGGGGGTTATAACCCCCGTGTAAATTACGCCAGTGTATATATATATATATATCCTTTTCCCTATTCTTGATGTCATTGGGTTGTGTGGGATAGGAGACCAGGTGGACTCATGACTGTGGATGTCCTTTTGTCTTTCTTTATAATAACAATCACGTGTTTAAAAACGTAATAAAAAAGGAACTAAAGCAACTAAGTTTATAGTTCCTGCAAAACTTGAAGAAATAATTATATTTAAGGAAGGTGTCTATATAAAATTAGACAGTTTTGATGTTTATGTTATGGTGGGGGTGGATGGATGAAGGACTCGGGTGCTGAAAATGAGGCACAGGAGGAAGAGTAATATGAGGGTATGTGGAAGAAAAAGAAGAAGAAGAGGAGGAGGAGGAGGTGTGTGTAGGGAGGCTGAAAGCGGGAGAGAAGGAGGGATATGAAAGGGGTGGAATAGACAGCCATTACCGCGGGTTTTGGTCCGTCTGGTCCTGCTTTTCAGTCGCTTTGGTTTCTTAACAGCTTCTTTTTGACGCTAGCGGACCGGATTGAGATCGTGTGGATCTGAGATCTGTTAGGAGAAGGATCCACTCAACACTGCCCGCGTGGCGGTGTGTCCGGGGTGCAGGGACTCCGACCATCTTCGGTAAGGTTCTCCATTAAATCACGAGGGTTCCGTGTGTCCGTGTTAAAGCCGGTGATGGTTCGGTGAATCTAATGTCGTGGTGCATTTCATTAAGCTCATGAAATACATTAGTACAGGTCGTCGTAATGCAATGATGCTCGAGCAGAGCAGGAAAATCCACCAACATTCCGCTTAGCAGAACACTTTCAGGGATTCGATCTAATCATTAGAATCTGTCCGTTATTCGAGATGTACCAGAACCTTGCAGATTGCTCACATGTCTAATGTAACGTTTGAGATGTTGTAGTATCCACCTTGCTTTTCTTACTACGATAGAAAGCCCAGACTCAAGTAATCCCTGAAATACCCCTGCATCTCTTACCTCTCAGTAATGAGGGTAAATGGAAGGTACTTTTACTCCCTAAGGCTTCCAAATCCACCATTTGTCAGGATCTGAGAGATCAATTATAAATTAGATTATTTAGATCCAGGTTCTATACTACATCACAATGAAGCTTTAAATTCAATCCTTTCTTTCTTATTACAGGTACAATTTTACATGCCAAGGCCAGACTATTCATCCCTGCAACTATTCAAGTCCTGATAGTGATTTAATAATAATCACAAAAATAATAATAATTATGCTTAGACTCTACACTTCATCAAATTATTGATATGCGGCGTGGTCACTGCAGGGTGGCTTCTGTCATCCTGGGTTTGAGCCCCTGGTTGAATGATCCAGATATTTTCTGGATTTTCTCTGGATATTTCCTGTGTTTCTCTAGGTCAGAGGTATCAACCCTTCTGACCAACTTGGCCCATAGCGTAATTATATTTGGTAAAAATGTTAAATATATTTCTTAAAAGTAGTACATCCTAGTGCTGGTCCCAAGCTACAAAAATAGGAAGGATTGTGTCAGGAAGGGCATGAGCTGCTGAAGCGACCCAAGCAGCCAAAAGAAGAAAATGCAACTGCAGTAGGTTGAAAAAGTCTGGTCAGTGTGTTAGTGTTACTCGTAGTTGAGGTCATAAGATGTGGAGTTCATCTGGCTGTGAGTGCTCTCGAGTTCTGAGATTATTAGAATATGTTATAGTGTGAAGCTGTGTAAGCATGATGAAACTTCTATAGGACTACTTTTTAGTTACAGTGTGCTCAGTGTTGCTGTGAATGTCTGGAAAGTGTGGCAAGCTTTCTTTTGTGCCTTATGTGTGATAAAGAAGCATTGTGATTTTAGTTTGTCTGATTTTAAGTGGTGGCTGCCAAAAAAGCAAATTATGGGTAACTAAAAAAAGGCATGCTGATGTTCACAGAGCTTTCTCTGAGCACTTTTAGGCTGCTTGTTGTTAAAAGGTTAGGAAAGAAAATTATTACAATTATTACAATCATTCATTGCAATTCGGTGTACAGAACCCTGATTTGGGGTTATGTAAAGATAATGTATTTACCTGGTCTGTTTTTACCTGGCTGTAGCTATTTGTATTTTTTATTGATTTTGTAGATTGAGTTTGTACATTTTATAAAATAAAATAAAATGTTTTGTGCTTCAGCTCCTTGATTGTCATTGACTGTTTTTCCAATTCACTATGCATTTTCAATAGGAATTGATCTGATTATGCGATAGACGACTGGTTGGTGTGTCAGTCACATAAACACTGTGTCTACAAAGCTGATGTACATGTATCATGTGCAGAATGAGGACTGGCTAAAATGTTGTTCCTCCAAAATAACAAGGTGCATCCCAAACCGCTTACGTACATAAGCAAACTGTAAGTTGGTGCATAGTGCAGACTGAGCACTTATGTCTAAGTACACACTTTCATGGGAAAGTGGTTTCTCAAACGGAACACTACACTTCGGGTAAGGGACGGACTGACATTGGATTGAGGTTCTCTAGCCTGCCAAGATTCTGTTTATATGATGCATTTTTATGTTATTATTTGCTTTTGTTTACTCCACACAAACTAATAATGCTAATAATTAATGCTAATTATTGCTTATGCGTGGATGTATTAAAACTGAATGTTCTTTAAATTGTTATTAAACTAAAAATAAAAATTTATTGATTATTATTAATATTTTTTTCTTTTTTTTTAATGTTTTTCCTCTAACATCCTGCATTTAGATTAATATTTCAGCATTACTATACGAGATATGGGTGTCTTGCACTATCATGATATGGGACCAAAGCTTTGCACTGGATGGCATCTTGTCCACTTCCGCGTTGTAACTAGTGTTTCTAATTTAAATCAGACCAGCTGTAGGCCCGACTATGATAAAGTGGGTGATAAAAATGACAAAGAAACATGCTCATCTGACCACAGCACACTTTCCACTGTTTTTGATAAATCTGAGAGGAGCTTGGGCTCAGATTACTCAGCAGCATGTCTCTACAGAATAAATGCATTAACGTTTCAGGTTGCATTTTATAATGCTGTGGTTGAATGTGTTAAATCACAGTGGTTTGCATAAGTATTCATAAACTTGTATGGCTATAAAATCCCTCTGTTTCTGTTGGGTTAAGTTTTTTATCGGGCTTACTTACATTCAACTTTTTTGGATAAAGTAGATTACAATTATCCAGAGCTTATTTTCTGACATCAGTAATGTTTAAACTGAGGTCTCTATTTCTTTGAGGTGAGGTCAGTGTTATTGATCTTTTAGCCTACATTGAGATTTGATTCCCATGAGTGTTATTCTTCTGAATTGATCACAGAAGAAGGAAGATTGCCTCTCTGAATGATCCAACTTGAATGCCAGTATCGATCTGGTCCTAAGCTTATATTAATAGTACGGTAATGAAGCTCTTCAATCCTTTTCCCCATGTGAATTGTTGGTGGCTACCTGATCTCTATTGTGCATTAGCAATACAATGCTTATCTACTCTAATTGTAAGAAATGAAATACAACTCAGCATCAACTGAAAGTGCAATGCCAGTCGAATAGTACAGTCGAATTTTAAAAGGTTCAGCTTGACACACCAGTCTTAGAAACAAAATTAGCTTGCTCGCACACAAAAAAGCACAAATGAGAATAGATATAAACAATAAGGCTAAAAAGGCAGACATAAAGGATGACTGTAGGGAATTATAACTTACTGTGGAGGAGATTGCGTTTGAAGTGTCAAATGACAAATGCATTGTCTATAATATGTGCTTCCAGTCCCTTGTTGACGCATTATGGCATAGCAGACAGGTCTATTACAAAAAAACATTTTAAACTAATTCTGGAAAAATATTTCTAGGATATATATTTGTATGTATATGATTACATTTGAGTCCAAATGTAAAGGACCAATAATATTTACAGCTAAGCATGAGCTATTTTATTTGTAATTGTTTCCACGTATTGAATCCATTTACTCTTTTCTTATGTTTGACAGCCTTTTGGTGACATGTCTTCCTCCGATGAGGAGAGCTTAAGTGAACGCTCGTGTGTGAGTGAGCGTTCATTCCGTAGCGAGCGGTCGGGGGGCTCCCTGTCTCCATGCCCCCACAGCACCACCGGACCTAAAGGGGACACTCTGCCATGGAATCTGGCGAAACATGAAAGGCGCAAGCGGAAGAGCCAGGGCTCTGTGCTGGACCCTGCTGAGAGAGCTGTGGTGCGAGTAGCAGGTAGGAACTGGTTCCAGATTGCTTGTTTGGCGCACATTGTTGTGTGGGATGGTAATAGTGGCTGTGAAGTGGCAGAACCTCCAAAAGAATAGCATTAAGGGATTACAATCAATGCCACTTAAAATGATAAGGACAACTGAATACCTGAGCCGTATCAATGTGGAGTGATAAAGGTGTTGGTTTACTTAAGCTGGCATGGAGATAGAAACAATATTGTATCAATATTGTACCTACCTTGGTTTAATTGTTTATGTTATAGCCAGAAACTCATTGAAGAGATGGCAATGACCATAGGTGCTCCAAGAGAAGGTAGCATCAAAACTGTCTATAAAGTGTATGAAATATTAGTTAATCAGTTTATTCCTGTGGGTAAAGCATCTGGTCTTTGTGCCAGTGTTGTCTAGAATCGAGCTTAAAAGAATCTGATATAGCAACAAATACTATGATTTGATGAATGGAATAATAGTTCACTCATTGAGTGGTGTAGTCTATGTTTAATCATTTTAGTTGGGAATGGATGCATTCTGCTAGATCTAAAATAGTTTTTTACATTCTGCTACATTTTTTTTTAGTTGTGGCGGGGGAATCCTGCGGACGTGCTGAGCTCCTTTGACATAATTGCTAATTTTGTTTATTTACTTACTGTAAAAAAGCAGTGAACAAGAGCAGCTGGAAGAAAATGGAGGAGACGGAGGAAATGCTGTTGTAGCCTTGAGTCCGGTGGCGGTGATAAAGTTTACAAAGAGTGTGAGAAAGGGCTCCAGTCATTAGTCACAGTTTCTAGAGAACCCATTTCCACAAGCGTCTCGCATACTTGAAATGCACTGTCAGTTCCAAAAATATTAGATAGTATGTAATAGTTATTGCCCCCATCGTTTAGCATATTTTTTTGCATTTTCTTTTTTGAGCCAATTCCCCGCTCTAATGAGACTGTCACACATCCCTTTAAACACTTGCATTGTATTCGCACATCTTTTCATGAAGAGCCACACCCCGATCAGCACTATTCCTTGACCCATGTGTCAACCTGCCAGTTATGATTAGTCTTTATTTGCTTGCCCTACCGTATGTACAAAAGCCAGGCACTGTTCAAATAGTATGGCATATATGGATTTTGTTCTGTGAGCTAGTTAATTTTTTCATGGGATATTCTGGTGCATATTTGGACTTCTTCTTTTCATTATCTATCTATGTATACTTATTTTCCCCAGCAGCTATTGAATAAAAGATTTGGCATGTTGGAACCCTTTATTGCAATAAATGAAGGAATATTTCTTGAAATGGGGATTAAAACAAAAGTGAATCAGGGAAATTGATGAAGAGGCACAATAGGCTGCAATGTGTCCGTTAGCTCATTACCATCTCAGACATGACAGATTCTAAGGCTGTGTCCATATACACAATCATTTTTTCCAGGCAACTCAAAGGGGAGCTCGGGAACCATGCTTTTTCATGTTGCTATGGGTACACACACTCTTTACCTCCATGGTTTCTATGACTTTGAAGAAGAAGAAGAGAGCACACATGGAAATAAATCCTACAAAACACACAGGAAACTGCAGACAATGAGAGGGCTTTAGAGACAGCTTTAGAATTTTAATTTAGGCTTGACAAACAAGGGAGCATATGTAAGAGGCAGAAATGAAGCAATGGGGTGCAATCAAGTGAAGCAAATGGAGGAAATAATAAAGGATAAGGACTGAGAGATTAAAAAGACTATGTATAAGCCAAATTAAAAGTGGGGAACAGAAAAGAAAATGCATGCTGGCATTCAGTTGTCTGAAATGTACTGCTAAATGCCACAAATATAAAATCTATCGAATCTATCAAAAAAATTATATATATATATATATATATAGGCTAAACTCTGGCAACTTGGCAATGGTGGCTATAGAAGCAGCAATAACCACTGAGCTAGACTGCCCAGTTTTTTGTCTTTAAACAGTTAACACAGTACCAATGTATATTGTATATTGTCACACAGGTGACACAGCAGTCTACAATTCAACCTTATGTCTCAAGTGTTGAGTTTTAAACTCTTCTTTGTGCTAGCTATCACTGTTCTAATAAAAGTGGTAGCTCAGTGACTATGGTACTGGACTCCCCACATCTGACAAATTGTCACAGCTCGGCTTTTGAGTACAGCCCTTAACCCTGAGTTGTAATAAACTGGAAGTCATTTTAGATAATAAAGGCCTCTGCTGAATTTCATAATGAGTTTTAGCTGTGCCCAGTAGGCCACTGATATGTGCCATCATGTTTTAAACGACATGTACGTCACTCTTCACATAAAGCAGCATCTTGCTCATTTTTGTGAAGCTTAACCATTAGTTTCAAATCATGTTTCCAAATGTGTTTTGCTAAATTGTTGGGCATACAAAAACAGTGCTGCCATGTTAAAATTCAAGCTATATATAGTTAAAATTATATATATATATGGGCGGCACGGTGGCTAAGTGGTTAGCACTGTCGCCTCACAGCAAGAAGTCCCGGGTTTGATCCCCGGGTCGGGCGGGGGACTTTCTGTGCGGAAGTTTGCATGTTCCATGACTAAAGGGTAAAAATCATCATCATCAACCAGTTATTATTATATTATACGCGTCGTGGTTTTTACAGTTATACTCAAAGTCTGTAAGTCTGTCAGTAAGTTAATAAACAATAATACCTATACATACTACATAATTTGGGGCTGCGATGGCCTGGTGGTAAGAAAATTAAGCTTATGAAGGTTCAGAAGGTTGCCGGTTTAATTTCAAGTCGACAGGTAATGACTAAAGTGCCCTTGAGCAAGGTACCAAACCCCTAACTGCTCCTCGAGCACCATGGCTAGGGACCACGTGTGCTCACTGCTGCCCCCTAGTGTGTGAATTTGTGTTTCACTACATGGATCGAGTTAAATGAGAATAATTTCTAAATCACAGTCATCCTAAATAAATTCAAAATAATAAACATAAAGAATCTGTAGCCAGAAATATATTTTTATTTAATAAAATATGTTTTGTAATCTTAGATTAGAACAGATATATCGATTTTCTGACTAACATAGTTCTAACATATGGCTTACATAGTGAGCTTTACATTGTGAAAGACTCCTTGTACAACAGTCCATGAAAATGTTAAGCTTTTCTGACTATGTTGACAGTCGTCATTTTTCTCTTGACTTGATTTTCTTGGCCTGCTGTCAGGCTAACCCGGTTGAACAAAATGCAACCAACCATAGACAATTTAATTTACAAATGAGGTATTAGGCCTCAGACAATGCGGTAATGTAAAAACACAACCTTAAATTCTCAATAAACAAACAAACGTAAACAAAGGTTTGTGTTTTTAGTAAAAAAATTATACTCTATAATTATACTTTAATGTCATACATCGTCTGCTTTGATTAAATATCGCTCCTTGATGGCCTTTTGTATTTTGACTTAATTCTAAATGACAAAACTAATACTAACGTTATCTAAAGTTGTCCTAATGTTATGAGCAAACGTTCTCACTATAACGGAGTAGAACATTCTATCAACGTTACATGACCTTGACCTCAAGCTCAGCCGATCATTCAGAGGAAATCATTTTAAATATTCTTAGAATCTTTCAACACAATATTACCAGAATCTTAAATTAAATGAGGTTTAGGTGATGTTCGCTAAACGTTTTCATAACTTTACGGGGAAAATTAAGTAACGTTCTCATTACCAAAATAGAACATTTTAGAGACGTTCTTGAATTGTAACTTTGTTAGTTTGGTGGGACTGGGTAGCAACATGAGCCAAGAAATATTTATTAATAATCAAAAAGCATTTGTATTGTTTTCTTTGTTTACTTGGTATCGCATCGATACCGAATTTTGCAGTATCGAACAGCACTAGAGATACTAGCTAAGCTAATTTTCATTATTTACATTTACCTCAGGATGGATGGGCGGAGTTAACGACTATTCAAAGTAAGTGGGCGGGGTTTTTAGACATGGTCTAGTAGAGCGCGCGCACTACGCATGGGCGTGGCCAAATACAGTTCGGTTCATAGTAATGGGCGTGATCGTCATCTGACGTTTACTAGCCATAAACGATGGCAGAAAGGAGCTTGATCTATTACGGTTTAAACGCCGCAGTGCTCCGCGTTATTAACCGTAAGAACCGGTCGTCCTACTAAGATGAATACAGGAGGAGACAAATCTGCGTCGAGGTCCGAGTTTAATCGTAAAAGTTACGGTGAACGATGTTAACCGTGCCACCGTGAGACACGTCAGTTCGAGGGATCTGAACTATGTGGTGAAGATAAGATAGCGCCTATAGATCTGGTTTATTCTACTGTAATCTGTCACCTCCATTTTTTTACTGCTCCGGTTGTGAAAGACTCCTGTTTATGAGTTTCTTCGGATCTTTTCGGAGGTTTTTTCTGGACTTCATGGAGAACATGGAGACGTCGATGGACGTCTTACTCGTCACTGCAAACGTCGGCTCCTTGTTTGACAACGTGAGTATGAAACCGATGCTTGTTTTTAATACGAGTGCTGCTCTGATACTGGGATGGTTAGCTGGTGTAAGCTGCACTGCAACTGGTCTGACTTGTTCTGTTATTTCGGATGCTCCCGGTGCCCTAAAATAAAAGTTTAACACCTGCCTGCCGCTTAACCTGTACTAAGGTACAGCAACAGCGTAGTATACATGCCCCCTAAGTGTACGTGCTATTTTTCACGTACTGTAAAGTACAGTATATTTAACTACCCATAATACACAACATTAGTTGAGAATCCTCGGACTGGAGTTGCTGCCTCTCCCCGGGTTCGGGCACCTGTCAATGGACTCGACTTGGAAGATTCTCCGCCCATCACAAGCGCGGTTGTGTTTGTATTCAAATTCAACAGGAAACCCGACCGCGAGTTAAACGTTTGAAAGATTCAGTGCGCAAGTTCGTGTTGACAGAAATGATTTCATATTTCGTTTCAAAAAGAATAAACAATAAACGTGTTTTTTTCCCCTTCACGTCGAGTTATTGAGTTTGAACGGCGTTCAAACTCCGCGTCCCAAACCGCACCGTACTGTACTAACTAGTGTACTAACTAGTGCTCACTACACTCTACACTCGGTTTGGAACGCAGCCCGTACATTCTAAATGCGTTTTAACGTTCATAAAAGCATCGAAATAACTTAAACTTAGGGTGAAAAAAGACGAACGTTTGTTTGAAATATCCTCACAGGTCCTGGGTTCGATTCCCATGTAGAGAGCAAGCAGTGTGTGCATGTTCTTCTCATGTTTATGCAGGCTCAAGACTTGTGATCCAAAGATGTCTAGATATTTGGCCCTTGAGCAAGGCCCTTAACCCTTAATGTGCAGACTTTATACTGTATACCAGGGGTCGGGAACCTTTTTGGCTAAAAGAGCCATGAATGCCACATATTTTAAAAATATAATTCCTTGAGAGCCATACAAAGTTACAAACTAAATATAAATAATAAAACGCGCATTATATGAAAGACCAACACTTTTAAAGTACAATAAGTCTGTTTTTTTATAAGGTCGTCATGCTGTTGCTAACCAATGATGAATAAAGTACTTACCATGAATGCGACTTCTGGTGTAGCATCATTTTGCAGTCTGGATGATACGCACACAGTAGCTCTCGACATGCTTTCTTCCTGCAGTCGCCCGCAGGATATTTCCATGCAAATGTAATATGTCGTGTCGAAGTGCCGCTTTATATTTGACCGTTTCATTGATGCAATTTTATCATTGCATATTAAACACACTGCTGAAAAGTACGATACTCCTCGTCTTTTTTTAGCAATCTTCTTTGCTAAAAAGGTTTCTGCAATTATCCGACTACTTCATTAAAAGGAGGGAACTTTACATCTAGACGTCAGAATGATCCGTGTACGTTAAGCATTATCCAATAAGATGTCGTGTTGTCCCGGAAGGCAGCTGTAATTGGATCCAGCCACTCGCAATCATGAACACGAGCGGTAGTAAATGAATGAATTGAAACACATGAGAATGTTTTATATTTTTAACGATATCATTTTTTATTAAAGATTTGTCGGCGAGCCAGATGCAGCCACTGAAAGAGCCACATCTGGCTCGCGAGCCATAGGTTCCCGACCCCTGATCTACACCTATATATACACTGATGGCAGCATGGTGGCTTAGTGGTTAACATGATCGACTCAGTAAAAAGTCTTGGGTTTGATTTCTTGGTGCGGAATTTGCATGTGTTCCCTGTGTCCATGTGGATTTACTCTGGGTACTTCTGTTTTCTCACACCACCCAAAGACATGCACTAGGTTGGTTGGAGTTGTAAAGACACAAAGTTTCTCAATAGCATGGGTTGGAATAAGACCAGACAACCTACTCCAAAAAGCACTGCCAATGTGTTTAAAATGCCCACAATAGCATGGCATTTTAAGAGGTTTTTAGAATCTTTACAGACTATATTACAGACCCAACCACCATTTTGTTGTGACATCACAGAACAGAAATAAATACAACACCCCACCATAGTCACCTTTAAAAACTTTCCAAAGCAAAATGATCATATCTCGTTAATACATTTCCAGAGAATCATAAAATATGTGCCATAGCACGTCGAGGCTGTTCCACCAGCTTATAACAGCCCAACACACTTTATTCCCAACAGTCCTTTAATTCATCATCTGCAAGCTAATTTGAGAAACATGGATAGGTAATAGAAGATTTCATGCAGTTCAGCTGCTCCATATTTCATTGCTATTTAGAACGGCCTGTTGGGAATCGAATCGCTTTGATATCAAACTAGTCAAAACGAGAGCATGATCATGTTTCCTTATTTTTTTTTTAAGTGGGTTATCTACTTCCCCATTACTGCATTTGTTATGACTGTTTGGCTAAGTGAAACAGACAACAATCATTCTATAGGTACAGTAGTGTGAATAACACTATAGTTTTATGAATACTAAATGAAATGAGCAGTAATAACATTTAAATAAAATTTATAAAAAAGATGGATATTCTCCACTACCCACAATTGGTCATGCTTTCTCTCCACCAATGCCAAATCCCCATTCAGAGAACAATGCTTACCTGCTTTTCCCCTCACATATAGGTAGAACCTGCATTTGAATGTGTGTGCAAGTAAAGACACACCCTCATCAATGCAATAGATCTTAATCTCAGTAAGAAATCATTTGGCCAGCACAAGATTTAAATAAATTGCTCATGGTAGACAGACCATAAAAAGTTATTTAATCCCATTCCTATATAAACAGGCCAATCACTGTTCACATGGCCACTCAACCAATCTAACAAACTGAATTGAGACTGGATATGATGCACGTGTTCTTACCATCGGAGCACCTGAAACGCCAAACTAATTAAGTGCACTTGTTAATTATTAAACATGCAATAATTTACACCAATATTATTACAATGAAAATGTACATGTGCCAAAATACTACAACAGCACCATCAAGAGCTTTTAAACTTATTTCTGTTATATTTATTTTCAAGGGATTCAAACGTATTAGAAACCAATATATTTAAAAAAAAGAAAAGATATTTTTTAACAACAGCAAGAATCTCCCATCAATCTAAAAATAAAAAACTATGTACATCACGGC